>JAHRHZ010000024.1:8952310-8973784 GCA_024137785.1 Ginglymostoma cirratum
TTCCATTTCTGATGAAGGGTCTAGGCCCGAAACGTCAAGCTTTCCTGCTCCTATGATGCTGCTTGGCCTGCTGTGTTCATCCAGCCCCACACCTTGTTATCTCAGTCAATCACCTAATGACTGGGTTCTGGGTGGCACAGGACAGGGGAATGCCCATTTGCTCTTTTGGCCAAAGACTGTTGTAGAACTGTGGAGGAACAATTCCTTTAAGAATTAGCAGTTCACTTCTTTGCTGTATTTGAGGACTGGCAAATCTATGGTTTAAAAAAAAATTGCTAATCTCAAGCCTAGTGTAGAGTACAAGGGATATGATAAATGTTCAAATTTAAGTCCTGAACTTAGATAAACACACCATATGCTAGATTTTACATTAAGATGAAATTGATATATTTCAGTCAGAAATTAGAATCTCCAATCTAAATGAAGGAAATCATGAAGCTAAAAGGGGCAGATTGACTGTGGTAGATAGAGAAACTATACATATATGTATGGCAACAGGCAGGTGATGGCCAATTAAATAACTAACACATACCTTAGAAAAATATATTTTCGTAATGCACAAAAACCCAGCAATGAAAATACCCTAACCATGGCCAACAAATTAAGATTTGTTTTGGAAAAAGCCTACACAACTGTCAAAAATTGCTAAATTTGAGGATTGCGAGGACTTTAGAATTCCAAAAGGACAGCCAAGAAAAAGATCAAGAAAGGGAAAACAAAATTTCAGAAAACTAGAGAAAGCTGTATAAATAGTCGGTAAATTGCAAACTGGGAAAGATTAGCCATAACAAGTATGGGTCCATTGCAGGCAAGGTCAGAAGTTATAAAAAGGAATAATGAAATGGGCGAGAAATTAAACAAACACTAAATACCTCCCAGAGATAATGGAGACTGTAGTAATGTGTAAACAAGAAACTGCAAGATTTTAATTAAAAATTACGTAATACTAGAGGTATTAATGGGACCTAAAGTACGTACATTTCCTGAATCTGATAATCCACAACCTATCGGTGAAAAAGTAGCTATGGAGATAGTAGAAAATTCAGTACATTCTGGATTGATCCCTGTAGATTGGATATTCAATAATGGAGGGAGGGAAAACAGGGAACTACATTCCTTTAGTCTAATGTTAGTCAAAAGGAAAATGCAAGAATCTATGATAAGGATATAAAAAACAGAATACTTAGAAAATAGGAGGAGGATTGGGTACAGTCAACAGGAATCGATGAAAGGGAAATCACATTTAACATACTTGTTGGGAGTTTTCAGAGGATGTAAGTAACAAAAAAAGGTAAGGAGGGGATCTAGTAGATGTGGTAGATTTGGATTTTCAGAACGCTTATAAGAAGGTTCTAAACAAGATTAGGGACACAAAATTAGATCCCACAGGATTGGGAGGAATACACTGGTATAGATTGAGAAGCGGTCAGACAGGAAAATGTGTAGGAATAAATGGGTCTTTTTGAGGTTGCCTGCGGTACTGCAAGGATCGGTGCTTGGGCCCCAGCTATTTACAATGTATATCCATTATTTGGATATCAGGATTAAATATTGTCATCTTAACAAACAATATTTGGTGTCTTTGCATCTTTAAATCGAGTCTCTATTTTAAGCGGTCTTGTGGTTTTATGGTAGTGTCCCAATCTCTGAGCCAGGAGACCAGGATTCAATCCACACCAGCTCCAGAGATGAGTAACAGCATGTCTGCATTGGTCAATATGAAAATATAAATGTAAATAACGAAGCCAACACAAGCACTGCTCCAAGAACAGATGTTCCAAAAGGTCATCCCTTGATAGTCAGTGTAGCATTAAGTGACAAAGGGATTTTAGCTGAGTAAACAGAAGTCTTACAACAACTTTTAAAAGAAAAATGAAATTGGCTTCTTGGAAGAAACCAATCAACTTGCAATGACCTCTCAAGTTTTTAGTATAAGCCAAATGACAAAAGAATGTAAGTTACAGATTAATAACACTTTGTCCTTGTGAAACATCAATTTTCATGCACAAAATTCCAAAGATACATATAATTGAAGGTTTAAATATACAATGAATCATGCCAAACATTCAGATACAATAGGGGTCTTCCTACGTGACAGTTTTACTGATGTTAGAAAAGCCAACACCAATACAAGTCATTAATACTTTATCTCCACCTTTCCGTTCTTCCACGGGCTGGGCTTCAATTTTGAAGATTATTTGGAAGTAGCTTTTCAGATGCCGCAGAAACTCAATCCTTTAAAAAATAAAAATGGTACACATTTTCAGGGCTAAGTATCATTTCACTATTCCACTCAAAATACTTAACTGAAATCATGCACTCTCGGAACAAACATTTCCTATTTTACAGAAATGCAAGTCACAACATTAATATTTGTGCTTCAAATAAGCAAATCTACAACATTCAGTGTTAAGTAAAATCCCCCTAAACTTTCAACTTCTCTTATTACTTTTTATAAATGAACTCTCTACAAAAATTATTAATTTTGCTAGCAAAAAGTTGTGTTCATTCAATTTGATAGAAGTAGCTACCAAAAGGTATAATTAATACATCTTACAGCAACTAGCTGTAAATGCTACACTCAACTCACAGAACAAAACCAAATGCATCTGAGTTGTCTGTGGTCTGGAAAATTAGTAAAATCTGAGGACAACTTGTGATAGTCACTAACAAAGAAATGATGTTCCAAAAGCGGCAACTCAAAATAATAGTTAGGCAGAAACATACTACTGTAAAACAAAAATAATGTTGTAGGTGGGAACAGATTTCATCTGTTCATATCGATGGCTCTGAAATGATAACCGAATCATCTACGCAAGAACAAAGGAAAGTTTGCTGCAAAATAGAGATGATCTGCAAATAATAAAATACCCATCAGCATCCAAAGTAAAAGCCTTCATTAAAACATATGATAGAAAGCAGAAGAACCCTCTTAGTACACTTAGGAAAAACAGGACTATAGAGGGCAAGGAGGGAAACAAATCTACAGGCAGTAACATTGTAAAAGGTGCTAAAATAAAATGGTGTCTCCAAACTTGATCCTTTTTGTGTTGGTTTCAAACTGAGATTGTGAATGAAAGAAATGTTTGAGGAAAGTTAGTTACATACATTATTTGGGCAAAACAATTTGCAATATTGTAACTACTCTGTCCCCCAGCCCCCTTTAAAAAAATCTTACTGAACTATCCCTTACTGCAGGAACTCAACTAGGGATTCACAGCTTGCTATGATTTACAAATGCTTTTAAGAGGTCCCCAGGAAAAGCAAGCCACACAGAGTACCATGGACTATTAGCATCAATGACTGGATCAGGAATAATGCCACCATCAGGTGACTGTCCCAGGAACTGCAACTATCAAAATTTCATTATTCAGTTTAGAGTCCATCAAATCTTCCTCGTCCTGAGCTACCAAGCCACGGACAATTTCCTTCAGCTGGAGGCCTCTTTCAACACATCTAGGGAACAAGTGAAGCAAACTAAACTGTCACTTTTATTCATCCATTTACACTTGCTTAAAATGTATACCTCTACTGCGAAATCCCTGCATCAGAATTTACAGTCATGAAGTGATGAAATTCTCATACGTAACTAATTAATCTCCTGAAAACACAGAAAAGAGGAACAATAGCCTAAAATCCCATGGCCTCTTTGAATCAATATTAAATGCAATGTGATACTTGGTGCAGCCGCATAGAAAAAGGACATACGAGAAAAAGGAAGCATTTGATCCTCCTGGGAACTATGAACTTTAAAAAAGACATTGATAGAATCGAAGAGTCACACCATGCAGCGCTGCATCAGAATTGGGGTGAGACAACTGAAAAATGGTTCCAATAAATGCTTCAAGGAGCTAATACAGAATTGGACCTCAAACTCTATTCTACAGACACACACTATTGAAATTGCAACAGTGTGTTTAAGCAGTTGAGACATTAGAGTCACCCAAATACACTAAAATGTCACACTGTTGTGCACACAGTGGGTAGAGGCTCATTTCCAGGACAATGAACTGGAATAGTACAGAGATTTCCCTTTTGCCTTAAGATGCAATTTGTCTTCAGATTGATGGGTGGGTGGGGTAATGCAGGCCAGTTATTTGAATTCAAAGCCAATCGAGGTTTACCCACCACTAACATAAAACACGGGAGAAACTCAGCCACAGGGCATGTTGTTTTGCAGATGTGTCCTCACGTGGGGGCTAATTCTCCTTCTCAGTAACTCCAAGGCAGTTTTATTTTAACAGAGACTTCCCCTTCATGAAGAAATAAATTCTTGTTTTTTTATAGTGTAGAAATGATGCAGAACAGAATTTTCTAAGACACATCTAGTTCAAAGCTTCACAACTTGACAGAACTGCCATTCAGCATAAGCAACAAATTTCAAAAGTCAAACAAAACATTTTACATCATATAACTAGTCTCTGCACTAAAAAAATAGTTGTGCTATTGGGGCTCTATGAATTTTAATTGAAAGTAGGAAAAAAAATCAAGAACTCCTGCATTACACAATACTTAGTTTTCTGATTCAAAAGAAAGTTACCAAAAAATGGTTACCACTTCCAAAATGACAGATGGGATACAGAACGCAAGTGATTTAAGAACAGATTTTTTTTAAAAATGCATAAAGCGCTTTAAAAACATAAATAAATAGCTTCTGAAACTTTTGATTATTATAGAATTTAAAGTATCTTTTATTATTAATCAAAAAATATATCATGCACCTTTATTGTTCCCATTTAGGGTTACTTCGACGTTGAAGTACTCCTTACCTAAATGCTAAACCAATATTTATACACAATGATAGAATTCATACTCCTTGTCAATGATTAACACTGAGGTACAAAATGGGTTTCTATACAATAGACTGTTGCTTTTATTTAATTTAGAAATATTCTGGAATTAAGCCAGTTCATTTTGCTGAGCATTCATTGTGCTGTGATGCCACATTAAAAAAAACTGATGTAATATCAAACGCAAAAAAAAACACAATCGCCCTAGGCTAAGAGGAATTACAATACTCCAGCGTAACAGGCAGCCATTCAGTCCATTACATTTGTCCTGATTCTTTGGAAGTGCTGTCCAATTTGTTACCGTGGCCTTACTCTTTCCAGAGTTCTGTAAAATTATTGACTCTTCGAATATTTACCAAATTATCTTTGAAAGTTGACAGTCTGCTGCCAACACCTGTGTGTGCAGTGTACACTAGAACACATGTATTTGCTGCAAAAATAAAATCATCCTTTCTATCCTTTTTCTTTTACATGTCATAAATACCCAGGGACGACTTTATTTGACAAGGTGTTTGCTGGGTTCATGACACTATTTATGCAGTGAATTTTGTTACTTAAGAAGTTTGCCATTATTTCTGCACCTCTAACATATGTGCGAAGCAACTTTTTAAAGATGGAAAAAAGTCACATTTTTGAAAAGATAATCCATTCTGTTCACCATGATTAAAACACTGTTATAATGGTGCATTTCATAGCTAAAAGATAACCAAAGTCTTCACAGGTCGAACGTTGCTTCACTTTTGAAATGCACCACCAATATTGCAATGTAAGAATCCCAGCAGCCAATTTGAACTCAGCAAGGCCTCTCAAACAGCAGAGTGGTAATGACCAGCTGATCAGTTTTATTGATGTTGGTTGAGGGAGTAGTATTGACAAAAACAATAACTTCTCTGTTCTTCAAAACAGTTACATGAATAGCACCTCTGATGACGCTGCAGTCCCTAAGCGACACACTGAAGTTATCAGTCTGGATTACACATTCGAATCTCTAGAAAGTGACTTGACACAGTGATGTAACTCAGAGTTAAGAATGTTATCGTGCAAGACCAATACTTTAATAGCTTAGAGTTATATGGCAGGATTGCTCTTACTGCGCAATACGCAAAGCACTGCTGCTAGAAAGAAAGAGAGAAGAGACTGAATGTATGAGGGGGAACAGGGAGGAACAGAGAAGGTAAACAAAAGTGAATCAAAAGAAAGAAAGTTAATTAATTAGTTGGGAAAGGGAAAAAAAATTAATAAAACAAAAGACAAGATAAACAGAAATCAAAGCAAGTACATCCCACAATGGACACTAACATCAAATAGTGTGACAATTTTAATCTGCAACATGGATGACAACCAACCTGACTCATTTCCCTCTGACTTTTACTCAACTTAATTCATGCCCAGTTTTTTTTTGGGGGGATGATATTGCTTCCTAAACAGTAAAATCAATATCTGGCATTGTTATGTCCAAACTTCACAAAGAAGCAAGAGATGATGAAAACTTTAAGTTCGACAGTCTTGTGATGGCACTGCCACTCTTCAGTTATCACAGTACTGTACCTCTTGAAGAAACAGCACCGGTACCGTGATAACTGAAAAAGGACAGTTCAGATTTCCCGACCTTCAGATTTCCAGCTGTAGCAACATTTTAAAAACTGAATGAGGCATTTAAAATCAAAATATCAGTGATATGTAAAAAATAGAAATTTGGTCTTTTTGCAAGAACCCATTTGCACACCATGCATATACATTGGAGACTTTCGCTTACGTGTACGGGGACAGTGAACCAATCTGAATTTTTGAAACATCCTGCTGTCCAAGGGCCATGTATAATAAAGCCAAGCTCTGGTTTATAGAATCTACACAGCCACCCTGTAAAAACAAAATCAGATGTAAAGTTACAAATGCCTAACTTTGTTTCAGGCAGAAAATCAAAACCAAACCACCAAAAAGCATTAGTTTCTCGGCTCCAGATAGCGTACGTCGTGTTAAAAATAAAGGCATTTCTACTAGGGCACCGACAAGAATAGTTTTCCCTCCTGGTTCTATACAGTTCAGTGGGTGATAGGACAAAACTTCAGTGCTGTACTAAGGGAGTGCTGCACAGCCAGAGATAACATATTTTTCATTAAGATGTGAAACGGAGGTCTTCTCAGTTGAAATAAAGAGTTAACAGGCACTACTCAAAGAAGAATGAGGGACATGCACTCATTCTGATGTACTACCCAATATGTGTCCCTCAATTAGCTTACTAAATAAAATAATTCTAGCATGGCACCCAGATTGAGGTTAAATTCTTTTAAAGATTTTAGAGGATCACTGTCAATGTCATTAAGCTGCTGTCACTTGCAAGATTTTGCTGTTGTGACTTCAACATACTCCTCTCCAATTGTACACTGAAGTGCTTCCAAGCATATTAATTACCAACTAATGCAGTATTATATAAAATATTTGAAAATAGTTACAAACTAAATGCATATATCTCCACTATTCTCAAGTAAAATATGTCCTAACAGGTCAAACTACACTGACTCAGCATTATTTTTCAAGAGAAATCTGGAATAGAAGCTGGTCAAATATTATACTAGGAGAATCAGCAGAACTGGAGCAGGCAGTGCAGAAATGAGAGCTGACAGGAACAACGGCTGGCAATGTTTAACACTGACCAATGTAAAGTATCACATATTGGAAGGTAAAGTAGCTAAAACACAAACTCCATGTTTGGTTTTGAAGCATTTGAAAGCATTACAATACATGTAGCATGCAGTAGGAATATTTGAAGAGCACCTCAATTGGTCAAAAAACTTCAAAAGCAACTTACATGTAACTTAATCAAATCCAAATTTTCCAGTCATTTAAATAAATAAGACACCCAAGAAACACAATAAAAGTCATTTGATCCTGTCTTCAGCAACCAATCTAGTTAAGACAAACATATCATTTTATACAGAGTACAAATCCCCATTTCTGTAGATGTGGCTGCAGGAATTGAAATTGATATAAACAGCTTATAAAGTCTTGCATTAACAATTATCCACCTGTGTACCCAGTTTCTTAATTTTCCTTTCAATCTTTCTAACTAGGAGGGAATCATTCTTCAGGTGTAGCAACATGTAAAAGTCACAAGATAAAAATGGCGAATGTGCAGTTAGCGGGAGTAGTAAAGTGGCCTTGCTACTGGACTAGTGATCCAGAGGCCTGGCCTGTTAAACGTGAGTTCAAAGTCCATGATGTAAATTGCGTAATTTGAATTCTGTTTAAAGGTGAAGCTAGAGAAGCAGATGAGGTGAAGACCTCATGACAGGTAATCTGCATTACCTAGAGAAGCAGGCAGTCAGCAACAGCTTGGGAGCAAACGACAAAATGATCCAGAGACAGGCAGTCAGAGACACAGCTAGATTTATTCAAGTTGGCTGAAATAGCTTCCTACTGTACCACAGAGAAAGGAGCTAGCCGTTTGGTGAATCTCTGGTAAGTAGTCAAACTCTTTTCTATTTATAAGTGTTAAGATAGACATCGATGGTAAAATAAATAAATTATATCAAAAGCCATATAAACAATTGAATAAGTGAACAAGCAAGGCACTTGGTGTTCCAGAAGGCATTTCAAAGGTGTCACATTGGAGATCATCGTGGAAAATAAACACTCAGGACATGGAGATAAAATATTAGCATGGATAAAAGGTTGGCTGGCAGAACACAATGTATATACAAATCAGTCTTTGCCCGATTTCTAGAATGTGATAAGTGGAGCCCTTCAGGGTTTTGTGATGGGGAACCCTATCCTTGCTCTTGTTCTAATACAAGGATAGGAGGTCCAGTTGTCCTTCCTTTCCAACCACCAATATCCACATTCTAAGGACCATCTTCCACCAATTTCTCCACCTCCAGCAAGACACTACCACTAAACACATCCTCCCCTCCACAGTTAGCATTCCACAGGGGCTATTCTCTGTGATCATTTGATCCACTCCACCCTGCCTCAACCCCACTCCCATCAAGGCTCCTTCCCATTAAAATCACAGGTGGTGCAACACTTTCCCTTTTACATCCTCCCTCCTCACTGTCCAAGGTCATAAACACACCTTCCAGGTAAAGCAGCAGTTTACTAGCACTTCTTTCAATCTAGTCTATTGTATTCGTTGCTCACTATGCAATCCCCTTTACTCTAGTAAGACCAAACACAGGTGGGTGACCCCCTTGTGGAACACCTCCACTTTGTCCATAAGAGTGACCAGGACCTTCCAGCTGCTTACCATTTCAACAAACCTTCTTGGTTCCATGCTGACATGTCCATCCCATGCCTGCTGCAGCGTTACAGCAATATTCATCAAGCTGGGGGACCAGCATTTCATTTTCCACTCAGGGATTTTACAGCCTTCAGGACTCAAAATTGACTTCAATAATCCTTAGCAGTGCAAACCAATTTTCTTCTTTTCACAACTATCATTTACAGCTGTTTTATATCCCATTTGTTCTTTTAGCACTATTAGTATTCTCTTTTGTCTTTTTCTCTGGGCACTCTCACCATCTGTTCCACTCACCCCTTCTCCCCCTTTGGCAACAGCACAAAGGTCATCATTTTCCAGACCTCTTTGGCTTCAAAGAAGAGTCTTTGGATTCAAAGTGTTAACTCTGTTTCTATCTCCACAGAAGCTGCCAGACCTGCTGGGTTCCTCCAGCACTTTGTTTTTATTTCAGATTTCTGACGTTTGCAGTATTGGATGTTGTTGTTAGGCAGGGAAATCAAGAGTTGTCATGAGTAGATGGGAAAGTGGAATTCAAAACAAAATAGATTAGCCACGATCTTATTGAATGATGGAGCCACCTTGAAGAGCCAAATGGTTTACTTCTGCTCTTATTTCATATTTTCTTAAGCTATTGAGTTTCCTTCTCAGGATATCTAAGGATGAGCACTAAGTGCCAATCCTGATAGGAATGGTTGTGTCTAGCTGAACTGGAAAATTAAAGCAACACAAAAGTTTTTAGATTAAAGCAAATAAAATTCAGCATTTTAAACCAGTAAATACAAACTTAAGCTTCAACCAGGGAGTAATTTACTCTTTCTAAATGCAATTTTATTTGCAGAAGAACTGAAATGCATTTGATCTGAAAGCAAGGGGATTTGCAGCCTTTTGGGAAGTGCTACTTTCTTCATAAAGGAAATTAAATACTTGATACAGGCCTGTTGAGTATATGGTTTTACAATTTGTTTGGGATTGTCTCTAATTCGAAGTATGAAGAAGGAACTAAGAAGGTCATGTGATGTTTGAGTTCTCCACAAGAAGCCTGAATGGATTCGTTGTCATGGGGACAGCGGAATTCAGTTTAAAACTTCATGGAGCAAGATGCTGAAGCTTCATAGCTGAAAACAGTTGGGTTCACTGTGGACAAACTGACAGTAGGTCTTACTTCTAGCAGTTTGTTAGATTTCAGAAAATTCTCAAACTAAGTACCTTTCAACAGTCACATGGTGTTAGGAATTGGAAAAACTGGGACACATCTATCCACTGGAAGCTGTGAGTGATTGTGAACAGATTGCCACAAAGAGTGCAATCCTATGGACACTGCTTTAACATATACTTAAGCTGTGGGGGATTTTTAGTAACGCTAAAGATTTTTTAACACTAGATTACAGAAACTCCTTTTCATAGTTTATAAGTATTTATTCTCTATTAGACGATGTTGTGCCAATTTTGCCTTCAATTTGTTTGTCACAGTAACTTAAAATCTTATGTAAGCCAGTAACCAGGAATTCAGATATTTTTAAAGAAGTATCCGTCTCTACAAGGACTGTAAAAACCCACAGTTTTCTGTCTCTAACCTCTCCCATCCCAACAACTACTCCACTCCCTGTTACAACAGTTCCGAATTTCCTACCGTTAAAGACCACAAAATAGTTTAGCAGATACTCACTCTGTAGACTTCTTCTAAAAGAAGTTTTGCACAGTTCTTGCCAAGGTCTTCTGGTAGGACTGGTGACCCCTGACCTTGAGGGTTTGAAACAAGTTCAGCACTGAGAAAGGTTCCATTTGTTGTTTCTGCCACTAAAGAGAGACCAAATCCGGGCGACCTAAAACAAACACAGTTGCTCAAAAAAACTCTCACCAGAGTCAGAGATTATAAATCTCACTCCCGCACTTCGCTAGTAGTTAAAATGTATATTACTGGTTGCACAAAACAATCTGTACAATATGTAGGACAAAGTAGTGACACAATAATGGACTGATTCTACTTTCAGTTACTTCAAATTTCTGGGCCCCCCCCCCGCCACCAACTAAATCTCAACATTCCCCCACATACCAAACAACATATGCATCTCTTTAGCAACATAATGCAGAACAATAATATTGGAAGTTGACAAGAGATTTCCTTTCCCAGTTTCAGAATGAATCCCAACATAAACATTTGAGTTATACTCCACTACATACAGAATCAATACCAGGCAAGTTGGTTGAAGCTTTTTTATTCCCTGCTAAGTGTCACCATTAAATGCAGAGATGACAGCCTGACATTTCAGGAGTACATTGCCATCAAAGACTGAGAAATGAGAACAAGGGCACAGATTAAAATGATGTGCAAATGAAGCAAGGGTGATGTGAGAAAAATCTTTTTCACACAGCCAGTAGTTAAGGGACTCGTTAGCTCAGTCAGCTGGATGGCTGGTTTACATTTCAAGTACAGCCAATAACAAGGGTTCAATTTCAATACTGGTTGAAGTTACCATGCCGGTCCCACCTTCTCAACCTCTCACTTTGCCTGAAGCATGGTGGTAAATCACCACCTCTCTGATGCCAGCAGCACAACGGACCTTTGGAACTTTCGTGACTTTACCTTACCTGGTTTGGGTATGGAATGCACTGCCTGTAAATGTGGTACAGGCAGGTTTAATAGAAATATTCAAGAGGGCATTGATTGATTATTTAGGTAGAATGATGTGCAGGAGGAGATTGACCATAGATAATAGAACCATGCAGGGATGATGGCCTTGTTCTGCACTGTAACAATAACAACAATTTATACTGAAAAGCTGGCAACCCACTGTATTAAATTTCAAATGCTGGGCTGCAACCTGAAGAAGCACTGTGCAAAATAAAACATGCATGTGGACAATGGTTTACTTGAAGTTTCAACTGCAATCCTGGTGAATGTTCACCAGTGCATTTCAGCTTGATTTCTACCATACATATTTCAAGCTAGATTCTTGAAACATTGATCTCTCTCTAACATAAAAAAAATGGATCTTGAGTTGCCCAAGTCAGACTCACTTTCCTGAATTGGCTCCTTTCATGTGATCGGTGTAGATATAGATATCTGGTAGGAACTTGTTCAAAATGCTTCTGGACGAATCAACAATCCTGTTGGCTATCTGCGGAGACACCCTGACAGTGTATCTGCAGTTTTCAGTGAAGGAAAGTCACACAGCCACAAATACATAAACAGGATACAGCAATTCATTAGTTTTAAATGAAGTTTTCATTCATTTTGCTTTTGTTTATTTTGCACAACAAACTTCAATGTTTCCATTGTAATGGATAGTTCTATTACAGTGTAACTAAACAAAATTGTGTAGCTATATTGTGCAGTGCATGATTTATTCATGGTATTTCCTCCCTCTTTGTCCTTTCTGCTTGCACAACCACAACTCACCCCCAATAACACAGTTGTAGAATGCAGTACCAGAGGTTTTTAGAAAGTTTACCCCAACTCTAGAAATAATACATAACCTTAGGTTTCTTTACATACCTGGGATTATACAACTCTGCATTTCTAATCTTAATGGGGCTTCTGAATAGAAGCAGGAAAGGAGGTGAAAAACACTTACGACATTTTAATTTCTACCAGTATTTGGCAGTGACTCCAATTTAACTGTAAGCAGAGGATGCCACAAATTTCATACAGCAGGCCACGGAGGAAAAAAAAAGAAAGAATTACTTGGAACAAATTATTTCAGCATCTGCCATTCAGTGCTTGATAGGAGTCAACTTCTGTTCAATGACATATCTCGTTTCTAAAGTCACAGGTTGTAGATTCGAACATACAATCTAGACTGTTACTCAACAGCAGTACAGTACAATGCCATTAAAGCGCTGTAGGAGCAGTTGCCTTTTAGATCATGTATTAAACCAAAGTCCTAACGATGCTTTCAGAGTGCCAGTAGCAAAGGTCCCTGCAGCATCTGGCCAACACGTATAACCTTAATCTACTTTGTAGCCATGTTAGTTATTTGGTTATTTATTATACATCATAGGGCAAGTCTCTATAAACAGCAAGAATCATCGAGGTCTACAGGACAGAAAAAGATCCTTCAACCCATTGAGCCTTCGCCAAACACAAACAATTAATAATTGTAATCCCAATTTCCAGCACTTGGCCCATAGCCTAGTCATTGCAGGCGTACATCTAAATGCTTCTTTAACATTATAAAGCATTTCTGCCTCTACCAGCCTTACAGAGTTTCAGATTCCCACTACGCTCTGGGTGAGAAAATCTTTGTTCAACTCCTGTAAACCTCATGCCCCTTATTTTAAATCTGCACCACCTGGTCATTGATCCCCTCCACCAAGAGGAAAAGTTCCGTCTTGTCTACTCTATCTCTATGCCCCTCATATATCTCAATCATGTCATACATCTCAGCCCCAGTCTATCATATCTTCATAACTAAAAGCCTCTAGCCTAGACAATATCCTTGACAATCTCTGCACTGTCTCCATTGCAATCACATCCGTCCTATAATGTGGATTGTACTACTGCACACAATACTCTAACTACAGCCTAACTAACATTTCACACAGTTAGCATCAACTTCCCTACTTTTAAAATCAATGTTTTGGCTAATAAAGAGAAATATCCCATATGCTTTCTTAACAACTTAAAGTATCAGGACAGATAGATAAAGGGACCAGTGAACACGCATACTCTGGTTCACAGTGCTTCCCAAGGTCCTATCATTCATGTACTCCTTTGCCTGGTCTGTCCTGCCCAAGGGCATCTCCTCATACTTAGCCAGATTGAATCCCATTTGCCACCGATCAATTCATCCATACCTTCCTGTAACCTAAGGTCATCCTCCTCACCATTTACTACCCCACCAATTTTCGTATCATTCACTAACTTGATCAACCTTCCCACATTCAAGTCCAAGTCATATCTATATACCGCAAACAGCAGTCTACAAACTACACTCATTAGCTGTGGACAGCTTTAGGAAGTTTGGAAAGGCACTGATCTTAAGACCAATGTATAACTTTAAGAGATAGTAGGAACTGCAGATGCTGGACAATCTGAGATAACAAGGTGTAGAGCTGGAGGGACACAGCAGGCCAAGCAGCATCAGAGGAGCAGGAAAGCTGACGTTTCGGGTCAAGACCCTTCTTCATTTTCTGAAGAAAGGTCTAGGCCCGAAACGTCAGCCTTTCTGCTCCTCTGATGCTGCTTGGCCTGATGTGTTCATCCAGCTCTACACCTGGTTATCGCTGTATAACTTTAAGTTTGAATTATATTTTGTATGCTGTGCGATAAATGGAAGACATGGTCAGTCACCTTTACAATTTTATTAGGGAGCTTGGGGATCTGGTGCCAGGAAGTCTGGGAGTTAGTTTATCTCCATACATTTTAATGAGGTTTTATACCCTTGCCTTGAGAGTCAAGGAGGTTTAACAGTTAAGTTCAGTCCATTAAAAATTGTAGAGGAAAACCAACTCTATTGTCTTGTGACAGGGGGCCAGTACACAGAAACAGACCAATCCAGAAAGTCAAGTCAACGTGCGGGTGGGCCAGAATGAAGGCTGGGCAGCCGACTTCAAGAAACTCATTAGGGTTTTCCCTGAAGCTTGCAGTTTGTTTTCAGGTGTCTCAGGGAGTCATACCAGATGGAGGGAATAAACATCTGGGAAGTACAGAAAATTTAACAAAAGCAAGCTAGCTGCAGCTTCCCTAGCCGGAGTCTGAGCATATGGTCTCTGCAGAGAGATCATGGTGACTCTTCACTGAGGTTTTGGGATTTTGCTGAGGTTATAGGGTTAACATGAGTCAGAATCTTTTTTATGTCTGTAATGAAAACTTTCAAATCTTTCTTTTTGAGAAATGTAATATAGTTTAGTTTTCTTGTTGTTTAATAAGGGTTTTCATTTTTGTATTAGAAGTACACTGGTAGCCTCTTGTAAATACATTCAATATTTGACCTGTACAGTTTAAAAAGTTTGGACCTAACAAGGTAGGCTCTGGAATCTGACTTATCCAGTACTTACATCAGCTGGGATCAAAGCAAAAAAACTAAGTTCTTTATCTCTTCGTATAATCCAAAATAGTTGCTCTACTTGTCCAAATGACAAATACACTTGCACATTAAATTGCCATACTTAATATGGTTTAAAACAACTTCATGCATCCTGAATGGCACACTCAAGTATACATATGAACATATGAATTTGCAGGCTACTCAGTCCCTCAGGCTGCTCTGTCAGTAAATGAGGTCACGGCTGATCTGATTATTCCACATTCCTGCCATCTCCAATAACCATCCACCCCTTGCATACCAGGAATCTATTACCTTTGCCTTAAAATCTAGACTCTCCTTCATTTGCCCTTTGAGGAAGAGTTCCAAAAATCCACTGTGGTTTCACTTCGTCTGACAGTTCTGGGCTATGAAAGAACTATCAGAACAGAAGTGCGGCTTCACATTTGAGGGAGCCCTGAGCAGAATCTCCTCTCAGGAATCTCCTCCTTTCATTTAAAAAAAAGGGCAAGTGGCAATCTACACAAGATTGCCACTCCTTGGAGAATCCAGCCCCACATATTTCTAAAATGCATGACTGCCAGACAGCAAAACAAAAACCAAAGTTTTAAGAAACAGGATAAACGGCATTTACAGAACTAGACTGCATACAGATTGGAGAAGGATACGCTATACCTCTGATCCGCTTAATTTTTCCAGGGTCAGTTAACTGGATAGGCTTTAAAAACCTCCGCACTGGGCACGAGAACATAACCTCACCGCCTCCTCCAGGGGCCATGCCCCTTCGGACTACCTTTCAAAGCAACCACAAAATGTGCATTCAATCACAAATAACCATAGTAACACTGTGTTTACGCAGCCGATTTTCCATGATCTGGGTCTCTTGACAGATTAGGTAAGACTGTTGTCACGTTCAAAGGAGAAAAACATTTAATTTGCAGTTAATTAACTATCTGTACTCATGTAATCATATAACCTATTCAGGAAGTGGAGACAGGTAGTTTAGAAACACTCCACTGACTTACGGCCACTTCTAGCTTAAAAGGATTATCTTGGAATGTAAATAGAAAAGTTACAACATGTATAATCTTTACTTACAAGTCACTCAACAGATCTTCATGCAAACGTGCATTGTGCCTCCCTTAAAATAACTTTTGACAACTAATTTTTAATGCAATCACGTGTTTTTAGATTTTCAATCATAAAGGTAAAAGTTAACGTACCATCCAATAGTGTATCTTAATTTTTGCATTTAAGCAAACCACTGGATTTATTCAGCCTTACGTGCTGCAGCTACTCATATCAATAAAGGTTTCCAGCTGCAATGCAATATCAAAACATAATTCACTGTTCTCAGAAAAACAGCATGATGCTGATTCATCAAAGTGTAAAATAATGACTAGAACAGACCATCCACACTGAAATATTCTGCTTTTTAAGGACTGGCCAGATAGTTTTGTGCCTTCATTCAAAGTGTTGAAAAATTGTTAGCTGTTATGTGCACTAACCTTTATAAGACAATCTACCATCAGGCCCATGTGATCTGGTTGCTATTTGGACAGAGAACACCAATTGTCTTTTGAAAATCAGGTGCAAGTTTTAACACATGGGCACAAAGGGAGAAGCAGCTGGCATTGCTATGTGAGGACACTCATTATCGTGCAGACCAAAAGCATGCACTGCTAATGTGTTGCAGAACAAAAGGACTTCTGCTGGGTTAATGACAAAATGGAGTGGTGATGATAATGGAACCCCTACTCAAAGAATCTGAGTCCTCGCTACTGGAAGTCTACTCAAATATGCTTGGAACAATGAGCAAACGGGACTTTATTTAAAAGGATACTGGAAGATTAACCCAGCAGGATAGTGAGTAGACTTCTTATAATAACATTCATGGTATGTAAGTGTCACTAGCTAGGCCAGCATTCATTGCCCATCCCTAATTACCCAGAGGGCAGTTAAGTGTTGACCACATTGCTATGGGTCTGGAGTCACATGTAGCACAGACCAAATAAGGATGGCAGATTGCCTTCCCTACAAAGACATTAGTGAGATAATGGTTTCATGGTCATTAGACTCTTACTTCCAGATTATTACTGAATTCAAATTCCACCATTTGCCATGGCAGGATTCGAACCCAGGTCCCCAGAATATTACCTGGTTCTCTGGATTAATAGTCCAGCCATAATACCTAGGTATTTATTTGTACAGACTTTTCAACAGTGCAGGCTCCCTTGACACTGACCCTTGGACAGTGAGGCACTCCTTCAGCACTGACCCTTGGAGAGCTGCCCATTCCCAGTGCTACCCTTACTTGGGACATTAAATGCAAGGCCAAGTACTTGCTAATGTATACGCCATAATGTGTCTGAGCAATACAAAATGTTCAGTTTCACTGGGGTTTGCTTTGTCTGTACTTCAGTGTTTTAGTTACCTACATTTAGTTAATGCTGATGTCAGTTTGTTTACACAGTTAAAGCCTTAAAATTTTACATCTTGTCATTCAATTCCTTTGCATCAATCACAGGGAAACTTTCCTTCATTTTAAAATTTTTCATTTCTACAGGAGTCTTAACAAAGCAAGAGCTTGCAACAGATATGAAACTGACAGGTGGACAGTTAAGTTCGCTCACTTCATCTCAGCACCAAGCCAGAAATTATCTTGTGAAAACTGCTGGAATAGTTGGGTCAGATGAAAATTTTACCCAAATGCAATCTGTGGCTCTGAGACAACAACCTTGCAAGAGTATAAAACTTTAACATCGCACGATTTCAAGGTAAAAATGCATGGCACTTCATAAGTATATGTCAATCTTTATTTGATCAAAATAACAAACACTTGATCCAAAAATAAAGACAGATCGAGGACAGTCTTAAAATAGGGAAGTGTGGAAAGACTGAGGTTTAGGGTATAACTACAAAGTTTAGGGACTAGATAGCTGAAAGTGCGGCGAAGGGGCTGGGGAATGCACAAGAGGCCACAATTGCAAGAACAGAGTCCTCAGATACTTATAAAATGGATGTGGTTGCAGAAATAAGAGGAAGCAGGACCACAGAATAATCCGAATAAGCAAATGCTAAAACCCAAGTGCTGGTGGACTTGGAAGCCAGTAAAATCAGCAAGTACAGGGTCTGATGGATGAATGGGAAATAGTAAGAGTTAGGAAAAGAGTGACAGAGTTGTGAACAAGATCAAATTTATAGGATGTCAAGTCAGGTAGTATACACCAAATAATACTAAGCATATCGCTCACATAATCAAATATACTTTATTTCCAGCCAGAAGAGGTTAAGGTTTAAATTCCGTCAGTTTGTTCAAGGTCTAAATTCAAATTGCAAAGACAAAAAGGAATGTTTTCACCTACATTTGTTATAGCCTTCAAACACAAGATTCAGGAACATACTTACCCATTCTGTAGCAAATTAGATGCAACGTCAGAGCTTTTTAAAAAAGCTTCTTTTAAAAAATTGCACAGAAAGAACATTCTACTTGATTCTCTGCAAAGCTTTTACAACTTTACATTAAGCTTCACCAAAACAAAAGGACACTTCATATTTCTCCAGGTGAATATGCCACAAAAATAACATTCAAGACAATGTTTGTTCAAAATTAACTTCTCCAGTTAAGTTGAATTTGGGCTTAATTTGCTACTACAGACTGTAAAAGGAATTGCACTAAACTCTACCACATCATAAAAAGGGAAAATAGGTCTTAAAAACTAGCAATGATTTTCTTACCTTTAGCTCAAGTCCTTCACCATCTATACCAAACCGTTTCATTAAGGGGAGGGCTGTCACCTTAAGAGTATCAACCTTAAACAAGGGATAAAAGTATGGAAGGTGATATTAAAGCACGAATTTATAGCAGAGTGACCAGACAAATGTGTTTGCTAGACAATAAACTCAACCTGATCAAATACATTCAAATGTTTCTCCCCTTCAGCTTCTCAAATAAAAATGACAAGGAAAATACGATTTTGTAAGATCAGCAAATGCACAATGGCACCATTGCATGAAATATGTTTGCTAAACTTTCTGACTGATGAAATAATATTTAAAACTGAGGTAAAACCAAAATGGACAGGTAAAATCTCTTGATTACTGATCAAGATCAAATTATTGCATGACATTTCACTCAAGTCTGTTAATGACACACATGCGCACACACACACACAAACTGAAACAGCTGGAAAAGCTCTGCAAGTCTGGCAGCGCCCGTGAACAGAAATCAGGCTTGAGTCTGGTGACCCTTCCTAAGAAGTGATGGTAGCTAGGAAAATGTCAATTAATATGCAGAAGATAGGGTGTGGGGAGGGGATAAGGAGTAAACGATAGGTGAGGATAGAACCCAAAGAGAGAGAAGAGCAGTTGGACAGACAAAGAAGGTGATAACAATCTGGCTAGGAGGGTGATTAGCTGCTAAATGGAGACTGTTAGTGGCTAACAATAGGTAAGGCAGACTGTGTGTGGTGGTAAAGGTTAGACATGGGAGAGGTCAGGCCCTAAAATTATTGAACTTGATATTGAGTCGGGAGGGCTGCAGGGACTACAAGTGGAAAATGAGGTGTCATTCTTCGAGATTGCACTGAGCTTCACTGGAACACTGCAGCAGGCCTGAGACAAATACGGTGGCCAGAGGCTGAGTGCCAGCTCTCAGACACCTATCTTCCCCTGCACCATGACCCCATCATAGGACATCAGGCCATTGTCTCAACTACAATCAGTGACCTCATTTTAGCTGGTGATCTCTCCCCACTGCCACCAAGCTAACAGACCCCAGACCCACACAGCTCGTTTCTACCTCCTTCCGAAAATCCACCAACAGGACTGCCAGTGAACCCTTTGTTTCAGCCTGCTCCTGCCCAACACAACTCATCTCCTCCGACCTTGACTCGGTCTTTTCTCCCGTGGTCCAGTCCCTGCCCATGTATATCTGCGATTCCTCTGACTCTTTACACCAGTTTTGGAATTTCCAGTTTGCAGGCTCCAGCCATCTCCTCTTTCCCATGGATGTGCAATCCCTTTACATGTCCATCCTCCACCAAGATGGTCTCAGGGCTCTTCACTTCTTCCTACAGCAAAGGCCTGAATCGCCCCCAAACACCACCTCCCTCCTCCACTGGGCCGAGATCTTCCTCGCTTAACTTCTCTCATTTTATTCAGGTCAGAGGAGTGGTCGTGGGTACCCACAAGAGCCCCAGTTATGCCCGTCTCTTCATGGGGTACATGGAACATTCTTTGTTCCAATCCTATTCCAGACCCCACCCATAACTCATTCTCTGATATACTGATAATATCATTGGTGCTGCTTCCCTCTCTCGTCCGGAATTGGAAAAGTTGGTCAATTTCACTTCCAATTTCTACTCTGCCCTCACTTTTACCTGGTCTCTGACTCCTCCCCTCCTTACCATCTGTTTCCATTTCTGGGGACACACTGACCACTAATATCCACTAAACCCACTGACTCCCACAGGTACCTGGACTATACATCCTCGCACCCTGTTTCCTGCAAAGACTCCATTCCATTCTCCCAGTTCCTCCATCTCTGTCACATGTTCTGATGAGGCCAACTTCTACAAGGGAGCTTCCGAAATGTCCACCTTCTTCCTCAACACCGTTGTCAACAGGTCTGACCCATCTCCTGCACTTGTACCCTCACTCCCTTGTTCTTACCTACCATCCCACCAGCATCAACATCCAGAAATCATCAGCTGCCACTTCCAGCGAGATGCTACCAGACACATATTCCGCTCCTTTCTCTTGGGTGCCTACTACAGGGACTATTTCTTCCGTGACACTCTGGTCCACTCTTCCTTCACCAACATACACCACACCCCTCCCCTCCAAACCCCCAACGGCACCTTCCCCTATAACTGCCATTTGTGTAACATTTGCCCGTTTACCTCCTCCCTCAGTATCCCATGGCCCAAACACATCTTCCGGGTAAAACAGTGCTTTAGCTGCACCTCGCACAATCTCATCTACTGCATTCACTGCTCACAATGCGGTCTCCTCTACATGGGGAAACGAAGCATAAAGTGGATGACCGTTTCACAGAACATCTACGTTCTGCTCGGAAAAAAGACCAGCTTGCAGTTGTCAGGCACTTTAACACAACACCCTGCTCCCTGAGATAACACAGTGTAGAGCTGGATGAACACAGCAGGCCAAGCAGCATCAGAGGAGCAGGAAAGCTGACATTTCAGGACGAGACCCTTCTTCAGAAATGGGGGAGGGGAAGGGGGTTCTGAAATAAATAGGGAGAGAGGGGGAGGTCGAGAGAAGATGGATGAAGGAGAAGATAGGTGGAGAGGAGACAGACAGGTCAAAGAGGCCGGGGTGGAGCCAGTAAAGGTGAGTGTAGGTGGGGAGTTAGGGAGGGGATAGGTCAGTCCAGGGAGGACGGACAGGTCAAGGAGGCGGGATGAGGTTAGTGGGTAGGAGATGGGGGTGGGGCTTG
>JAHRHZ010000024.1:8988784-9046441 GCA_024137785.1 Ginglymostoma cirratum
CCCCGCCTCTTCGATTTGTCTGCCTCCTCTCCACCTATCCTCTCCTCTATCCATCCTCTATCCGCCTCCCCCCTCTCTCCCTATTTATTTCAGAACCCTCTTCCCCTCCCCCATTTCTGATGAAGGGTTTAGGCCCGAAACGTCAAGTTTTCCTGCTCCTATGATGCTGCTTGACCTGCTGTGTTCATCCAGCCCCATGCTTGTTATCTCGGATTCTCCAGCATCTGCAGTACCTTTTATCTCTGATACAATGGGGATCTATTCGGTTACCGGAACCTCCCGGCGTCTCAAATATATGTAAATATAGTCTTGTATGAGTAAGGAATGCAGTGGGATTTTTTGTTCTGCATATGGAAAGGCTGTGTTCAGAATCAAACTGCTCTGGTGACTATGTATGTATATAAAGTATTTTTATGAATAAAGTACATTTTTGAAATAAAAAAAATCTGAAGAATGGTCACTGAACTGAAAATGTGAACTCTCTTTCTCTCCACGAGTGGTGCCAGACCTGCTGAAATTCTGTTTTTGCCTCCTGAGAAACTTGGACTCTGATCTATCAATGTCTGCCTACATTCAATGACCACAGATTAAGGTCTTGCTGGTAAAGAATAACTAGGGACTATTCAATTGTCAGACCCTCTCGGCGCCTCAGAATTAACATACTTAGTTTCCTGCATAAGGAAAATATGCCTTTGTTTTTTACATTAGTAGAGAAGCTCTGAGAAATGTCAAAATTCCAATGTCTTGTTTAGACATTTTTCTCTGCGAAGTCTGTATAGATATGATTTAGAAAATTTATATGAACTTACAAATTATTTTTATGAATATAGTGTTGAAATCCAGGAAATGAGTTACATTTTTATAACACCGTCAATGGAAATTAAATGTCCCAATAAGTTTTTGGGGAGCATTGCAAAACGAAGTGTGAGACAAAACAGAGTACCTATTAGTACATATGGCCAATACCGCAATTAAAGAACTTGGTCTTAAGGTATATCTGAATGGTAAGCAGAGATGAGGAGAGATTTGGATTGGAAATTCCAGACTAAAATTGAAATAGCACAGAGATCATAAGACCATTGAACAGTGGATCAGAAATAGCATCTCAACTATCACCAGTATATCTTTCCTTAGGTAAAGGGAGCAAAACTGTTCAGTTTTCTTTGTAGAAGGTTGTCAAAGGATACAGCAGGATATAGACCAGTTGCAGATATGGTTGGAGAAATGGCAGATGGAGTTTAATCCGGGTAAGTGCTCCTCTTTGGGAGATCAAATGTTAAGGAAAAGTATAAAGTTTTGGCAAAGATCTGTAGGTCAGGTTGTGGATGAGGTTGTTGACTTGCTGGCGGAGCTGGCTTGTTTTTCAGACATTTTGTCACCATGCTAGGTGACATCATCAGTGGAGCCTCCAATGAAGTGATGTTATTCTACTCTGCTTGGAATTTATACTGTCCAGTCAGTTATGGTGAGTACTGTCATTTCCGGTTTTGATCTGTATGGGTTTGTATCTGGGGTCCAATTCTTTATGTTTGTTGATTGAAGTATGGGTGGAGAACCATGCCTCTAGGAATTCTCGTGCATGTCTATATTTGGTTTAGGCTACTATGGTTACAGTTAATGGCAGGACTCTGAACAGCATTTGGGGTTCAAGTCCATAGCTCCATGAAAGTGGCCACATAAGTAGATAGGGTGGTAAAGAAAGTGTATGGCATGCCTGCCTTTATTGGTCGGGGAACTGAGTACAAGAATCAGGTTGTCATGTTGCAGCTTCATAAGACTGGTTAGGCTACACATATAGTTTTGCGTTCAATTCTGTTCGTCACATTACAGTAAAAATGTGGAGGCATTGGAGACTGTGCAGAAGAGGTTTACCAGGATGCTGCTTGGATTAGAGGGTACGAGCTATAAGGAGAGGCTAGAAAAACTCAGGTTGTTTTCTCTTGAGCAGCGGAGGCTGACAGGAGACTTTATACAAGTCTGTAAAATTACTAGATGCCTAAATAGGGTTGAAGGTCAGAATCTTTTTCCCAAAGTTGAAATGTCTAATAGGGAACAAGCTTTCATGGGTGAGAGGGGGAAAGTTCAAAGGAGACATGAGGGACAAGTTTTTTACACAGAGAGTGGTAGGAGTCTGGAATGCACAGCTAGGGGTGGTGGTGGAGGCAAATACGATAAGGGCATTGAAGGGACTTTTAGATAAACACATGACTATGCATGGAATAATGGATCAATGGCAGGCAGTAGGAATTAGTTTCATTTTACATCATGTTCGCCACAACATCTTGGGCCGAACAGCTTGTTCCTGTGCTGTACTGTTCTATGTTCTATATATTTTGGTGTGACTAGTACCTTGTACAGTTTTAGCAATACCTCCCTTTTTCAATAGTCCAATCCCCTTTAGAAATAAAGACCACGTGGGTGTTGCTGGCTAGGTGAGCATTTATTGCCCATCCCTAGTTGCCCAGAGGGCAGTTAAAAGTCAACCACATTGCTGAATGCTAGCAGTTTGTGACTGATGCACTAGGATCCCCAAATTCCTGTCTGCTACAGCTTTCTGCAGTCTTTCACCATTTAACTAATATTCAGTTCATCTATTCTTCCTGCCAAAGTGCACAACCTGACTTAGCAGTGTGGGTAGGATTGTACAAATGTATAGCATGTCTGAACCAGGTGAAAAACAGCTATTCAGCCTAATCCCAGTTTCCACCGCCTGGCCTGCGGTGTTGTAGGCTATGATGCTTCAAGTACTCAAATAGATTTTTAAAAATATACTGAGGGCTTCTGGCTCTACCACTCTTTCAAGCAGTGAGTGGCAGATCTCTGCCACCCTCTGGATGGAAAATTCTCCCAACTTTCCTCTAATCCCACCAATTGCTTTAAACCCTTTTGCTTTATTTCCCTCTTTTCAAGGGAGACAGGTCGTAGAGTCATGCAGTCGTACAGCTCCACACACCTACCCCACCCACCCCCACCAGAAACAAAGCCTTTGGTCCAACCAGTTCACGCCAAACTTAATCCCAAAATAAACTCGTCTCACCTGCCTGTTCCTGGCCCATATCCCTTGAAACTTTTCCTAGTCCTTCCTACTCTTTGTATCTCGGCCCCTCAGAATGTTAAACATGTCAACCAAATTTGCTCTCAGCTCCCTCTGGTCCAAAGAAAAGAACCTAAGCCTATCCAATCTTTCCGCTCAAATGTATTTCTCCAAGCCCGGCAACATCTTCATAAATAAGGTTTCTTTTTCGGTGCAGTTACATCCTTCCTACCATGTAGTGACCAAAACCAGTACTCTTGCAGCAAATTTAGCTGTTCTTCTATATAATTCGAGCACGACCTCCCAGTTCTTGTATGCAATGGCTCAGCTAAAAAAAAGGAAAACAACAGGCATTTTTAAATCATATTTTCTACTTGCTCTGCTATCTTCACAGAGCTGTGAATAAGCATATCAAGGTCCCTCAGCTGCTTCAAATTCTCATTATCCAACCATTGTATATTCCCTGCTTTGTTTGCTCTCCTCAATCACACCTCTGCATATAAAATACCATTCTGCCCACCAGACCAATGCATTAATGCCTTGCTACAACCTGCAGCTTTCCTACTCGTTGGGCAAGGAAACTTTTTTTTATTATGTGTAAACTAATCATTTAAGTCCAATCCCTCAATATATACAACAAAAAAGGGAAAGATTCAGTACTGAGTCCTGCAGATCCTCATTACAAAAGGCCTTCCAGTCATTTCCCTTTGCTTCCCAGCACTCAGTCAACTTTGGATCGAGGTTTGCTATCTTCCTTCGGATCCCATGATTTTTTTTATTTTTCTCATCACTGGGATACATGAAAATTGTCAGAATAATTACTGAAATGGTAGACTACATTACACATGTACGTCCTTCCTCAAAAAAAATTAACCAAATAAGTCACAATCTTTCTTTGATACTGGCTATCCTTGAATGAATTACGTATTTCTAAATGGTGATTAAAAATTATCCCTCCAAACATTTCCCCACCATTGATGTGAGGCTGACTGATCTGTAGTTTTTTCAGGCAATCCCCTTCTCTTTTTTCAAACGATTTACACTGAAGGCATGTCAGACACATCAAATTCTCACCCAATTGTTAAACTAAACTAATTTAAACTGAGGACTCTGGAACAATTACTGTTACACTGTTTATAATGGAAACTAACTGAAAGTACGTAGATTATGCAAAGTTTCTGCTCAGTTTAAAGGAGAATGGCAGAGAGATTGGATGATTTTGAGGAAAATACTCTTGTTAATAGATAACCAGTTAATAGTTCACCAGTCCTCTAGTACCAGGTCTGTGTCAAAGAGGATTGAAATGTGACAAACATAACTTCTGCAATTCTCTCCACTGCCTCTTTTACCATTCTGCAACATATTATCTGGTCCTGGTAGTTTGTCTAATTTCAAAGATGCTAAAGCCCTTAGTATTTTTTCTCTCATTATGTTGATTCTTTTCAATATTTGAGACATTTTCTCCTTAACTATAACGTCTGCAACATTGTGAAGGTACAGAAAATATTCCTTAAGAGTCGTGGCCCACATCTTTTACTTTTGCATATAAGTTAACGTCATGATTTCTCATCAACCATTCTATATTTTTAGTTATTCATTTGCTCTTTATGGGTTTATTAAACATCATAGGATTATCCTTAATTTTTTTTGTCAATTTATTTTTGCATGGTCCTCTCTTTGTTTTCCTAATCACCTTTATTAATTTCAGTCTGACACTTTCTGTGCTTTTCACAACTTTTGACAAATTAGCACACTATTCTTAATCTTCAATGAAGTGTGGAAGAGATTGTCAATGGTGCTATCAAATGGCATTTGCAAAGAAGTAATGGAAGACAAAGAAGCACTTTCATTTCTGGTTTTCTCCTTTATCTTATTTGAGAAAAGGAATTTGTACAAAGACAAGATCTATTCAGTTGCTGAACATAATCTTGTAAATAGAGCGATGACTGATCACCAGGACACATTCCACTTGTTGGTCTCTTGACAGACTGAAGACATAGACAGGCTTGGAATCAACAAAGTTCAGTGTCAGTATTATCAATTTCATGTTCTCCAAATCTACAATATTTTTATTGGCACAGAGAAATAAAAACACCCTAACTTCCCATTGGCAGTTGGAAACAAAACTCAACTTTGTACTACTGTTAGCTGTTAAAATAATATTGCACTTGTCCTACAACAAAGGAAAACAATATAATAGATGTTAATCTGCTATTACCTTCAGTTACATCTGCCATGTATTTGCCTACTCACTCAACTTGTCTAAATTGCCTTGAAGTCTCTTCACTTCCACCTCCCCACTCACAATTCCTTCTAATTTTCTTTCATCAGGAACCTTAGAAATAGTGCTTTTGATTCCCTCATTCAAATTGACGATATTTGTTGCAAATAGCTTGGGCCCAAGCACTAGTACCACTAGTCACCGCCTTCCCATTCGAAAAAGATTATTTCCACCCTCTGTTTCCTGACTGCCAACTAATTCTCAATCCATGTATATTCACCCCAACCCATGTACATAAATCTTCTTCAATAACCTCTTATGTCGGGCTTTATTAAAAACATTCTGAAAATCCAGATACACCACACCTGGGCCTGGGACATGCGTCATGGCCTAGGTACGGTCTAAGGCTCTAGGTGGCCCCTGTGCTCAGGTTGGGGGGCAGTGGCTGTACTAGGTGACTTCTGACCCTCCTGCTACACCATATCCACTAGTTCTCCCTTATCTATTCTGCTAGTTACATCCCCACAAAGCTCCAGTAGGCCTGTCATACCCACCATGCTCTCAATGTCTGCATCTGTCTCTTTCTATCCAAATCTTTTCACCTTTTTCATGTGTGTTACATTATAAGGTCTGAATACTTTGTTGCATTGTCCTCTCTGTTGTGGAGCTGTGTAAGTAAAAGAATTCAGTAATGGATGCTTGCTGCTAAGCATGCATGTCTTTTCTCACTGCAGTATTACAGAAGATGATGACCATTTGCATGGAATTGCTTCTATATTTGAGAAAGGAATGAAGAATATTTTTTAAACTCCTAATGTTGATTTTAAGGCCATTAGAATAATTTGAAAGTTTGCTTCAGCCTGAAGCAAAGCAACAGGTAGCAAAACAAAGTAAAGATGTGTCATGATACACAAGGCATGAAACTTGTTCACTGCAGTTCAGAAGATCATGGTAAGAACAACACTAAAATGTTAAGGAGAAGCATGTGAATAGAGTTGTTGTAAAGAAACCAGGTATGTTAGCATAGGAAAATTGGAGAAAGATTCTGTCAGTATCATGTCGATCATTTGCTTCAAACAGAAAATCTGCCAAAGGGAGGGCACCTTCCAAACCGATTTCAAATACCACCTTAAACAACAAGAACACCAGAGACATGGGAACACCACACTTGCAAGTACTCCTCTAAGTCATGTAGCATCTTCAGTTGGAAATATGTTGCCATTCCTTGGCTGTAGTTAGATCAAAATTCTGGAACTCCCTCTCTGAAAACTCTGTGGTTGTATCTATACCAAATGGACTGCAATGGACAGTTAGATACAAACATCCAATTTAAGAGTAGGAGTGGACCATTTGGCCCCTCATTATCAAATGAACCATTTGATATGATTATGTAAGATATATTTGTGACTGTTCTCCTGGTCCCTGAGCTTCCATCCTCTGCAAGCCCATCCAAAATACATCTACCTGCCACTTAATTTGCTTCAAGTCCTGCTGACTCTTCAACCCTGTTTTATTGACATTTGTGGGCTCCCACTCCAGAAATGCTTTAAATTTAACATTCCATCCAGATGTTCAACTTCTTCTTGGCTTCCCCCCTCCTACCCCTGTAACCTCCTTCAGCCGTGTAATCTTCCAAGAGGTTTGTGTTCCTCCAGTTCTGTTCTCTTGTACACACCTGACTTTAATCATCCCAATGAAAGTCATGCCCACTCCTAGAACGTATCCCATTGGATTCTTTTCATAATATACACCTCTTCACCTCACCCTCCTCATCTACAACACCTCACAAAACCTACATCTTTGACCAGGCTTTCACTCACTGTCCTAATGTCTCCGTTTTTGGCTTGTTTTCATTTTTCTGTTCGATTTCAACCCATGAAGTGCTTTGGGAGGTTTGGCAATATTAAAGATGTCCAATAAGAGCAAGTTACCATTGGTTAAAAACATATCATAGAAAAAATCTTCGATTCTTCAGTGTTGGCAGTAGCAGGGCTCCAGCGAAACCCAGAACTACTTTGGACAGCAACTTTGGAAAGTACCTGCAGCACAGAATCAAAAGTTTTTAATTTTTTAATCTTTCTCGGGGAAGTTTTTTTTAAAAGACACTGTTGTTGTGCCTCCATCAAATGGGCTGCTATGGTTATATACAAGCATCCAAATTACGAGCAGGAGTAGACATTTGACCCCTCAAGCCTGATGAACCATTTGATAAGATCATGGATGATGTGTCTGTGGCTGTTCTGCTGATCCCTGAGCTTCCATCCTCTGCAAGCACATCCAAAATACATCTGCCTATAACGTAATTTGTATCAAGTCCCATTGACTCTTTGACTCTTTTACAAAAAAACTCAAACACCAATTTATGAGACTCACGGGACAAGTTACTTGTGGGATTTCCATTCGTGGTGAATTCCGGATCCTGGCTACACCACAAGTTACTAAGACAAAGTTACGGCTAGCAAAAGAAACAGGGAAAAACCATTTTGTTAAGGTAACCATGTGAGTCTTGGAAACAGATATTTCACCTGCTGTCATGGAGATAAATGCAAGCTGATGGCCAAAAAGATGAGAAAATTAATTTACAAAATTGAGAAAAATGAATTCAACGTAAAACCAAGAAAAATCACTGATGAAAAATATATAGCAAAAACAATAAGGTTATTTCATTCTGGTCATTCAATGCACAAAATAACAGTTTCAAAACAAGCTTCAACTTAATGTCCTTATTTTAACTTCCTTGATTGAATGATTCAGGTGAAATTGAAATCATCAGATCTTGTGGTGGGGAGTAGGATGTTTCTTTCAGGGAAGAATAGATTTTTTTTCCCCATTCTGTTAAATTATAATATCTACAGCAGCAAACTGTTCACAAGTTGAACAGGAAATCACTACAGCAGAAGCAAGGCACACAAACAATGCAAGATTTAAGTATTTGGTGACTCCTTGTGGAACAATCAGAAAGTTTTGAAAGATGATCAGGACTCAGGCAGAGCAGGGAAGCATGAGTTTTGGCCAAACAGTTAATAAGAACAATCTATCCATGTGGGAGAGTCTTCACCTGGACTTCAGGGTTCAAGGTCACAAACAGCAAACTCAAATTGCTTATATGGCCAGAATTAAATGTTTGCTTATTCTACATTTGGGACAGGGGATTGTAAGTTTTCAATTTATGAAGGAGTGTTTTGGGATTATTGGGATTATACTTTTACCGTGTGTTTAAAAACTTTGCATTTATGTTATAAGTAGATGATTTGGTTTACTCTATTTTATCTTCATTTCTTTTGTTCATAACTTCTGTTTTATTGTTAGAGTAACATCTGCAGCATTGCATGCCTGTATTTCAGCAAGAGACCATTTCATTAAAACTAAAACAAGTCAAAATATGATCTATCAGGTCAAGTTCCTGCCAGGGATCTGACTTGTTGGGCAATTACATCAGCTGGGAATACTACTATATATTCATTATGTGATGAGGTAACACTGACTGATGAAATAACTTGAACCAGTGAGTTGTATTGCAAAGATCAGTATTATGTGTACAGTGTGTAAATAAAAGAATTTGTTGTAACTTCTGGGAGTCAGCCAATAGTTATTCTATTGTCTATTTGTTGGCATCACACTGCATAATAAACCTTCCATCCAACTGAGCTAACCAACTTCACACTGACTGAGGTTACCATGAATGAATCTACTTCTCAACCTCTCCCCTCGCCTGAGGTGTGGTGACTCTGTTGTTAAAGCACAACCAGTCTCTCTTGCTGTCTTTCTCTCTCTGTGTCCCCCCTCTTTATGAAAGAGCAGCCCTATGATACAATATAACATGGTTACTTTACCCCTTTTTACCCTTGAGTCAGATGTAAGGTAGATGTAGTGATTGTAACAAATTCAGCCAGGTAGACTTCATAGAATATGAGCTCCCTGATTGGAGCTGTTAACCTGGTAGTCTATCAGACATCCTGACACTCTGAGAGTTGGCTCTGACGACCCTAGACCAGTGTCAAGGACTTTTCACATGTAAATAAAGGTTGACTTGGTGATGAGATACTAGTGTCTGTGGAGTTATTTAAGTGGTGTCGAGAGAAAAGCACATTCCTGTAAGAAACTCGTTCACAACAACTTGTCTTTGAGTTGGGGTAAGCATGTCTGGCATCATGTCATTATTTAAGAAAATTGTCCTTGCTGTCAAAGACTGGGCCCAGTATGTTGAAAGGATGCGTTATTTCTTCCTGACAAATGACATCGGGGCAAAGGAAAACCAACACGTAAATCTCCTGACAGTTTGTAGACCCACTTTTTGGTCATTCGGAGCCTGACTTTCCTTGAGGTACAAAATACTAAAATTTTTCAAGTGTTAACTTAGTTAAAGAACATTACGCTAAGCCTCCTCAAATTTTGAGATGCTATCGTTTTTACCCAGCAATTTGAGAACCAGGGGAATCTGAATCAGAAGTTTTGACTAGGTTAAGACGACTGGCAGAGGTATGTTACTTTGGTTTAGCCCGTAAGTTTGTACAAGACCTTGGCTAGCCTGAGAACCTATACTGGCAAACCTTTACACATTAAGGGTACAACTTCGGTTCCAATCTCCTATGAAAAGCAGTTGGTTCAGTTACCACTGATTGTAGTAAAAGGTTCGGGCCCAAGCTTGACAGGCCGAAATTGGTTGAGAGGGATTGTCAGGTTGATACTCAACTTGTTTTGTGGCAGAATGCACATGTGGCCAAGGATGGGAGTTGCACCCAGAACTTCTGGCTTAGAGGCAACAGCATTACCCAATGTATCACAAGACTTCCACCAGTCAATATAAATGGCTTCAATATAAATCACAACAAATATAGTTTGAGATGTTCTGGCAAATCCAGCTGTTACTGATTTCATACAACGTCATTCATTGTTTGATTGTTGGAAGCAATGTAGCTAAATTAGAATATTATTCATTCATGAGATTTTGGAAGATGATACAAGATTTATTGCCATGTCATAATTGATCTTGACAAGATGGTGGTGATTTGCCTGTTTCAACTACTGAAGTGCAGATGCATCCCAACTTGCTGCTAAGCAGGATGCTGGATTTTAACCTTGCAATCATTAAGGAATGCAGATATATTTCCAAGTAAGGATGCTGCGTACCTTGGACGGTAATTTACAAGTGAAAAGGTTCCCGTGTGTATTATTTAATGCAGTGGAGATGATGGACTTGGGAAGATGATGGTGTAGTGGGATTGTCACTGGGAAAGTAATCCAGAAGTCCAGGTTACTGCTCTGGGATAATGAGGTTAAATCCCACACTGGCAGCTGGTGGAATTCAAATTCAACTAATAAAATGGGTAATATAAAAAAGCTATCCTCAGTAATGTTGACCATGAAACTATTATTCATAGCTGTAGAGAACCATTTGGTTCACCAATATGCTATTGGGACAGAAATCTACCGTCCTAATCTGGTCTAATCTACATGTGGGTCTGGACCCATAGCAAAGTGGTTGCTTCTTAATACCCTTTGAAATGGATACACAGTTCAAGGGCAATTGGGACTTGCAACATGTGCTGCTCATGCCAGTGACACTCACATTCAGTGAAAGAAAAAAATGAAATCAACGTCAATTAAGCCTCTCTTAGTTGCAACAGTGCATCCAATCAATGGTATATACACTGTGCCAGTGGTGGTGGATGGATATCGGTCAACCGGGTTGCGTTGTCCCAGATAATGTTGGTTTTCTTGAGAGTTATTGGAGCAGCATTAATCCAGGCAAATTAGAAAGTCTTCCATCACACACCTGTTCTCCGTCTTATAGATGGTGGACACACTACTCACTGCGGAATTTTTTTTTATGGCTACGGCATCTATATGGCTTGTCCAGTTAAGTTTCTGGTCGGGCGTGATCCTCAGCAATTTGTTTAAAGTAAGTACAGATATAATTCATTTTAGAAACCCAAATTAACATAGTCAGATGTAGAGATACTTAATCTTCTTTACTGAAGGTGAAATATCAGGAATTTCACTGTATTGATGTCTAAATATACCAATGCCACTACTGCTATGCAGAATCTGGAAATTCCTATCTACATTGGTACAGAGAAGGAACTGAAATGTTCACCTAGCAAAAGGTTAGTGCCACAAAATCTCTTTATTGTAGGCTCAGAGTCTGGGATAAAGAAGAATGCAAGCTACTTATTTTTGCAGCACTGTCAAATGACAGCAAAAGAATAGAAATAAAACAGAGAAATAATTGAAACTGTAGCATGTTCTTACAGTCTGTAGTAAACAGTCTGGTTATTAGTTTTCAAAGCAAGACAGTGAGATTAGGGAGATATTTTACCCTGTGCACTGGGGAGTTGGTACAGAAAGGGGGTTAATTCATCAAAAAAAAATAGCAAGTTATAAATCCTATATGACTCCACTGATTTCTATATTTAATCAGCGTGCATTTGGAGGCATGCACAAATCAACTATGGAGGCATAAAGAGCAACTACCACAACGTACCAAGTAGCAAACTCTGAGGGTTTATTTACTCTATTTACACAGCTGAGGGAACAATTTAATTTGCTTGATTGATATATTCATGCAGTTATAATAAGTTTGGCAGTGATCTCTCTATTCAATGTCTCAACATTTACTTACAACTTCTACAAGCTCAATGCTTTTGTTATTGATACTTCAATGCTTTATTTCATTGACACATTTTTGGAGTTGTAGAAACATCGGTTTTTCTGCCCAAGAATTGTGAACGGCTGTTTTATTTTCTATCACTCATGCCGTTAGTACCGGGGCTCATCCTTTCTTTACAAAATGTGTAATGGGTGAATAAGCATTGAACAGCCATGAACTAGCTTAAAAGGTATGAAAGTCATTGGGGTGAGCAGGTTCTTGAGTTGATATCAATAAAACCTTTTGAACTTACTCTTCAAAAGTTTCCTGAATACAGACAGTGGTTCACAGTTCCTCTGAGAAGCATTAAACACAAGTCACAGCACAAGAGAAGCTGGCCCAACAAAACTTGCAGTGGAGCTTAGAGGTGCCAAGAATTGGAGTGAAAATATCAGGATTCGGTGCTGCCCATACATTTAAATAGCACAAGAGTTCATAGAATTCATACTTGTGGAAGCAGGCCATCTGCCCATCGAGTCCACACTGATCTTCCAAAGAGCATTCCATCCAGACTCACACCCCTACCGTATCCCGAAAACCCTGCATTTCCCATGGCTAATCCACCTAGCCTGCTCATCCCTGTGGGTAATTTAGCATGGCCAATCCACCTAACCTGCACATCTTTGACTGGGGGAAGGATTCCAGAAATACCTGGCAGAAACCCACGCAAATATGGGGCGAACAGACAAACTCCACACAGTCACCCAAGGCCGGAATCACACCCGGGTCCCTGGGGCTATGAAGCAGCAGTGCTAACCACTGAGCCACTGTGAGTTGTTCCAAGTTGAGATGTCCCAGCTAGATTCTTCGTAAAGATCTCCTGGGATAGGCAATGATTCATACTGCCTCTTCCTGAGAGATCATGGTTGGTATTTCTCTCAGCATTTATGCAACTGCAATAAAGTGAGGCTTCATAGGAATCAGCATTTGCATTGGGAATAATATTGAATGTTTCTATAGGCACATAATACTTTGGAGTTAGTTAAGCAAGAGGAGCGATATTGTGGTTAGAAAAATGTATGAAACCTGACAAAAAAAAACACTGCCAAAATGGAACAGAACCAGATATTCTGGAATATCAACGTGCAGAGACAAGACTTGAGGACAGGGCAAGAACTACAAGACACACAAATTGGCAAGGTGAGTGAATGTATCTTCCCATGATACGTCCTATCCAACACATCACCAGACTTTCATGCTGTTCAATGCACTCACCCCATGACTCAACCAGCAGCACGCCCTCCCACTCAGGACACACATCTGCCATCCAGATTCTCCATCTCACCGTCACACACCTAGCAATGCTGCCAGACTCAAACGCACTTCTTCCTGTCTCTAAATACCCGCAACTATTCAACTGTGGTAGGTCCATCAATCAAACAGCATTACTTAAGCACTGACAATTTGCCCTCTCTCTTGCAGGAAGAGCTGGCACAAAACATAAAGAGCAGAAGAAAACTAGCCAAGGACAAAGACACATGCATCTTCTCAGCCCAATGCAGGAGATAATTCCCTACATAATGGTTGTGACATGGCCTGTGTGATGCAGTGTCACTGAGAACATTGAGGATGATGATATGTGTTGTATCTGTCTCATCTCCCAATTTGCTCTCTTGCTGCTATCTGGTGTGATGAGCAATCTGTAGATTATGTAGTCATGCTTTACACCTTGCCCCTGATTCTCTCACAGCTCACCCTTATAGGTTCCTGTTCTTATAAGGACAAAGAAGTGAACGACAAAGGAACCGCTGAGAAAAATAAAGAGAGAAGGAAATGTATGCTTCACTATCAGAGGAGGTTTCTTGGAATTATGATACTGTAAAATAAACAATATTGGCTGCATACGAGTTAGTACCTGAGGAATATAGGCAAGGGTCCTGAAATTTAAGGAACCAGCCTGAGCAAACCTAGTCTGAATTTGAGAGGGTTAAACAAGATCATTTTGATAAGTGGGTAAGACCATTAGAAGCTGAAATCTTGTACAAAGTTCTTAAAGAGATTATTCTCCTACTGGAATTTAAGAATTAAAGCGTAGTAAGAATCAAAGGGTAGTAACTGCTAAGTGACAATAGTAACTATGAGTTAATCCATAAAACTAAAACTTTTTTCCATCACCCTCATAAATTTGAAAATGGGACTGACAGGGAAGCAAGTGGCCAAGATAAGGAATCAATAGCTGTGAATTCCCCAGGGTGTCCTGCTCTGATCAGAAAGTAAAGTACTAAAGGTGGAAGTGAAAATCAGAAGCCAAAGGGTTTCCACCATAGCAAGGTGGGACACATTCTTTTGGAATGCTGTAAGGTGAAAGGAAAACCCATGGGACCTATTGGAACCCATAAGAATGAGACCAAAAAGGAACCCCAGAAGGAAAAGGCCATGATCAGATTCTAGCTTTAACTATAACGAAGAAGTCAGATGTAGACACTATTGTGAGTTTAGAAGAAGTCCATAGGATAAATGAGAAGTAGGAAGAGTTTTTATTCACAGGGAAGATAACCCCTTTTTCTTCAAAGCAAACATCTAAGCCCATAACTATTCCAAGAGGTAAGGGGTTACTCAACCCTCTTGCCAGAGAAGGATTTAGAGTTCTGCCCAGGGAGTTCATTGAAAGCCAAAGTGTTGGTAAATGGGATAGGTGGAAGAGTATTTCCCAGTTCTATTGTATTAAGTCCAATTGGAGTATGTCTTATTGCCTGGACTAGTGGTAGTTGGAGTAGTTAAGAAATTACTAGTGGATGAAATTGATTTACTTCTGGACAATTGATTTAGAAAGCGTGAAAACCATAGCTTTGCCTATTATCATGGAATGTCCAGTTGAGGATAAGGAGATAAATCAGTTGCAGCAACAGGTTCTAGGTATTTTTCTGCCACGTGTAGTAACTAGAGCAATGACTAAATAAAGGTCATCATCAGAGATCACAGTAATACTGTAAGCCAATTGAGCAGATGCTGAAACATTATATAAGAATGAGGATAATTCAGTTGAATATCTCCACCAATTGACACTCAGGAAACAGATCCAGAGTTAAGTAAGTTAGTACAGACAGCTCACACTGAGTGGAGGCTGAAGTAGTGCCAGAGTGTATTGTATTAAAAATGGAGTTCTGATAAAGAAGTGGAGACATTCTCATCGACCTAGGGACAAAGAAGATATTGTGGGTAGCACATGAAGCAGCATTTCAACTGTACCTCCTGCAATCTGATCTATTACATTTGCTGCGCCCAATGTGGCCTTTTCTGCATTGGAGAAATCAAACACTGGCTGGGTGACCGCTTTGCAGAACACCTTGATTTATTATTGTCACTTATACCTAGGTACAGTGAAAAGTTTTGTTTTGCATGTAGTACAGGCAGATCGTACCATACGTAGAATATGGTGATACATACGAAAAACATCCAAGATAAGCTGAAGACCTATTTAAGCAATTACTGTTAGTTGTCTTATTAATAAATTCAGCCAGAATTGAATTTGGAAAAGCAAGAATAACTTGCCTGGACATATTGTTGGACAAGGACATGTGTTGCCAAAGACAGCTAACATGAAAACACGAATGGAATTTCCTGTTCCTAAAATTAAACAAAAAATCATGAGGGTTTTAGGAAGGTGTGGATTTTACAGGGAATTTGTGCATAATTGCAAAAAAAAATTAACCGTGCCTTTAGCAAACCTTTTAATGAAATAATCAAAAGTGAAATGCTCAACAGAATTTCAAGTATCCTTTGAGAAGCTGAAGACAAGCATAATAAATTAACCAGCGTTAGCTGTACTTGATTTTTCCAGACTGCTCAAAGTGGCAATTGATTCCAGTGACTTAGGAGTAGATGCCGAGATAACAAGGTGTAGACCTGGATGAACACAGCAGGCTAGGCAGCACCAGAGGAGCAGGAAAGCTGACGTTTGGGGTCTGGACCCTTCTTCAGAAATGAGGGAGGGCAAGGGGACTCTGAAATAAATACAGAGAAGGGGAGGCGACGATGGAAGGTGGATAGAGGAGCAGATAGGTGGAAAGAAAACAGACAGGTCAAGGAGGCGGGGACGGAGCCAATAAAGGTGAGTGTAGGTAGGGAGTTGGGATGGGGGTTTGTCAGTTGGGTGGGAGTGGCAGGTAGGTGGGAAGAAGACGGACAGGTCAAGGAGGCAGGAATGATGCTAGTAGGTAGGAAGTGGGGGTGGGGGTTGGTCAGTGAGGTGGGAGCATCAGATAGGTGGGAGAAAAGACGGACAGGTCAGGGAGGCGGGGACGAGCTGGGCTGATCTTGGGATGAGGTCGGGGGTGAGGAGATTTTGAAGCTTGTGAAGTCCACATTGAGACCATTGGGCTGCAGGGTTCCCAAGGGAAATATGAGGTGCTGTTCCTTCTTCGGGTGGCACCGTTGTGGCACTCGAGGAGGCTTAGGATGGGCATGCCATCAAAGGAGTGGGAGGTGGAGTTGAAGTGGTTTGCAGAGGTGTAGTCGTTTGTCACGAACTGAGTGTAGGTGCTCCACAAAGCAGTCTCCAAGCCTCCGCTTGGTTTCCCCGATGTAGAGGAGGCCACATCAGGAACAGCGGATACAATATACCACATTAGCAGATGTGCAGGTGAACATCTGTTTAACGTGGAAGGGTTTCTTGGGGCCTGGGATGGGGGTGAGTGGGGAGGTGTAGGAGCAGGTGTAGCACTTCCTGCGGTTGCAGGGAAAAGTGCCAGGACTGGTGGGGCTAGTGGGGAGTGTGGAGCGGACGAGGGAGTCACGGACAGAGCAGTCCCTCCGGAAGGCAGATAAGGGTGGGGAGGGAAAAGTGTCCTTGGTAGTGGGGTCAGATTGCAGGTGGCACAAGTGTTGGAGGATGATGCGTTGAATCCGGAGGTTGGTGGGGTGATACATGAGGGCAAGGGGAATTCTGTATTTGTTGTTATTGCGGGAGGGAGTGTGAGGGATGAGTTGCAGGAAACGCGAGAGATGCCGTCAAGGGCGTTTTCAACCACTGTGGAGGGGAAATTGCAGTCCTTGAAAAACGAGGCCATCTGGGATGTCCGGGAGTGGAATGCCTCATCTTGGGAGCAGATGCGGCGGAGGTGAAGGAATTGGGAATAGGGGATGGCATTCTTGCATGAAGGTGGGTGAGAGGATGTGTATTCTAGGTAGCTGTGGGAGTCGGTAGGCTTGAAATAGATATCAGTTTCCAGATGGTTGCCAGAGATGGAAACAGAAAGCTCCAGGAAGGACAGAGAGATATTGGAGATGGTCCAGGAAACTTAAGGTTGGGGTGGAAGGTGTTAGTATAGTGGATGAATGCTGTCTCGTTACAGGATGTTGAGTCAAGAATAGAGATGCCAGCGGGGAACTTCTCTAATACATTTAATTCGTATCAGAAGACGTATTCTACTGTGGAAAAAAAAAGTTCGGGATGGTTTTTTGGTTCTTCAACAATCCGAAGTTGAAATCCAACACCATATGATGCTAATTTACACTGACTGTAATCCACTAACCTCATTAAAAGTTTAAACATTGGAATATGAAACTAGTTCGATGGAATCTTTTGTTACAACCATTTAATATAAAAAGTATTCATATTATGGGAAATGAGAATGTAATTGCAGATGTAGCGTCCTGAATGTAAAATATTGGAATAAATAAAATGTTTGATAATTGTTAAGATTGTTTACGGTTGCATGTGGGGGAGGAAGAATGAAAGGATGCAAGTCTTGTTTTTGTCATTAGTATATTCAATGTTTTGTAATGAAATGCATTTTTGAAATGGCATTTTCCTATTAGTAAGAGTGGAAGTATTGTAAGGTCTGTGTTTTTTAAAAACTGTGGACTAAAATCAAAAAGAACTGTTTTGAAACCCAAGAATTTACAAGGATGGTTACACTTTCACTTCTATAGAATCTACTGGCTGGTAATAAATAGAGATGTCTTGTTAAGTACGGAAACCTGGTCCTTGCTTGCTGTCAACCTAGGACTGAAAATCAGATAGCTTGGGGATTCTGGGTGTTTCTTTTAAAATCTTTAACTTTTGTGATGGAATAGTGGGGCTTGATTTCCCTACTGTGCGATCCCAGTGAATCGTGACAATGGGAATGCATACTAAGATGCCGGATGTCCAGGCTGGCCTTGTTAAAGCCTTGCATCACCGTTAACGAGCTTGGAATAAATAGCCTCCAAATTAGCAAGGGGCATTGAGCATGCCATTGGTTCAGCCTGGCTCCACCTCCCTGTAAGGATGTAGGCTCAGAATCACTGCCACTGTTGTCTCCTTATCCTGTTGCAGTCTTTTGTGTGAATATAACACCTATTCCTTTTTGCCCTCTCCCCCCAGTTGCCACCAATCATGAGGTTGCAAGGAACCCAGGGACTCGGTAATAAACCACACGATCTGGTCTTAGAATCTTAGAATCCCTACAGCGTGGAATCAGGCACAACGAGTCCACACCAATCTGCAGAGCATCCCACACATACTCATCCCCCTACAACCCACCTAATCTACATATTCTAGGACAGTATGAGCAATTTAGCATGGCCAAATACACCTAGCCTGCACATCTATGGACTGTGGGAGGAAACCAGAGCACCTGGAGGAAACCCACACAGACACAGGAGAATATGCAAACTCCGCACAGTTACCTGAGGGTGGAATCGAACCCAGGCTCCTGGCACTGTGAGGCAGCAATGCTAACCACTAAGCCACCGTGCCTCCCTAATGTTGAAAGATTGATACAATCTATCACCCACCAGGTGGCAACACCTTTGTAAAAAAGAGGAATAAAATTAAAAATAGAGAAGAAAATTATAAAGATCAGCACAGCAGGACAGGTGGCATCAGACGAGCAGGAAAGTTGATGTTTCAGATGGGACATTTCTTCAGAAAAGGGGTAAGGGCAAGGGAGCTGGGAAATAAACAGAGAGAGGAGAAGAAGGTAGGTGGGATGGTGATAGGTGGATGCAGGAAGGAAGTGGTGGGAATTGGTCAGTTGGATGGGAGGGGCGGATAGGTGGGAAAGAAGATGGACAGGTTGTGTCAGGTCAGGCAGGCAGGCGGGGATGAGAGGGAGGGTTGGACATGGGATGAGGCCGGGGGTGGGGGGATTTTATGCTTAGGCCATCGTGCTGTACGCTCCCAAGGAGGAATATGAGGTCCCGCTCCTCTAGTTTGCGTGTGGTGCCACTGTGGCACTGGAGGAGGCCCAGGGCGGACATGTCATCCAGGGAATGGGAGGGGGAGTTAAAATGGTTGGCGACCGGAAGGTGTTGTCATTTGCCATGTACAGAGCACAGATGCTGTACGAAACGGTCTCCGAGTCTAGGCTTGATCTCACCGATGCAGCGGAGGCCACATCGGGGGCAACGGATACAGTCGACCAGGTTGGAGGATGTGTAGGTGAACCCCTGTCAGATACCAAAGGTTTGCTTTGGGCCTTTCATATCCAACAGGGGTTCACCTGTACATCCGCGATGCTGCCTGGCCTGTTGTGTTCCTCCAGCTCCACACTGTGTTGTCTCTGACTCGAGCATCCTCAGTGCTTGCTATCTCCAAAGAAAATTAACAGCCTATTGACAAAGCTTGTTCATTTGGTAATCCGCAAAGGAGACTGTCAAGCTTTTTTTAAGGATTTACTTTGTAAACCGAAAGTGGCATATCCCTGACGAGTCATCCAAAAATAATATAAATGTATTTAAGACGAGGTTACTGACCAATAAGCAGGCTTTTTTTCCATTAATGCAGCAAACTAGTTGGCATGTAAAAGAGAACAGTTGATTTCCATATTATGTGCATTAGCGGATGACTAAAGGTATAATTGCTGTAAATTGCTCTTGAATTATTGGTTCCTTCAGGTACAATGGATGCATTGCAAGCATTCCTGAAGACCATGGTGAAAATGTTTTATGTTCATGAAAGACAACATCTCTTCAGCACGAATGATACTTGTGTGTTTCCACATTACTCTCCAGTTGTAATTTCCACATACCTGAAAGTAACCGTGGCTCTTTAGATTTCTGTTGATGTCCCCTCCCTTGTGCAATGTTTACCTGTTAAAAACTAAGCAAATTTAAGTAATGAGTTATGAAAAAGCACTTGAATCAATTCTCAATAGTTCAGATGGTATATGCGCATAGATTCCTTAAAGGGGAATACTGGCCATTGAAGAAAATCCTTTGCATCCTGATGATGTTCCAAACTGCTTTGTGGCCAATTAATTATTTTTGAAGAGTAATCAGTTTTTTTGAAAAAGGGAATATTATAGACAATTTGCACACAGAAATCTCCCAAAAAGAAGTGGATTGAATACAGGAGTTGGGAGATCACGTTGTGTCTGTACATAACATTGATTGGGCCACTTTTGCAATGTCGTATTCAATTCAGGTCTCTCTGCTATAGGAAAGATGTTGTGAAACTTGAAAGGGTTCAGAAAAGATTTACAAGGATGTTGCCAGGGTTTCAGTGTTTGAGCTATAGGGAGAGGGTGAATAGGCTGGGGCTATTTTCCCTGGAGCGTCAGAGGCTGAGCGGAATCTTATTGAGGTTTATTAAATCATGAGGGACGTGGATGGGGTGAATAGCCAAGGCCTTTTTCCCAGACTAGGGGAGTACAAAACCAGTGGGCATAGGTTTAAGATGAGAGGGGAAGATTTTAAAGGGACCTAAGTGGCAACATTTTCACACAGAGGGTGATGAATGTATAGAATGACTTGCCAGAGGAAGTGGTGGAGGCTAGTCCAATTACAATATTTAAAAGGTGTCCACAGATTGGTATACGAATAAGCAGGATTTAGAGGGATATGGGTGAAATGTTGGCAAATGGGACTAGGTTAACTTAGGATATATGATCAGCATGGATGAGTTGGACCAAAGGGTCTGTTTCTGTGCTGTAAAATGTGATATGATAGAGAATTTTTCTGGATGTGTCAATGTTTCAAGTCTGGTATGACTCTTTTGTTCTGCCCCAAGATACTCCCAGGCCAACTGAGTTTCTTCAGCCTTCTGTGTTTGTTTCATATTTGCAGCATCTGCAGTACTTTTTTCTTTAATATCACTGTATCATGGCTAACGTCCCTAATACTCCATTGTTATCTAAAAGCAAAGAAAATCTTGCTGAGGCAAACACAACCACAAAAAGTATAATTTCACAACAAAGAATTCCTGGATTTTAGCACTTTCAATCATAGATGCTTTGTATATAATCTTACATAGGGAAATTGAACTTTTGTTACGACTATGGTATTGAAAAGCTGTCTAATCCTTATTTTCTTTCTGTGGTTAAAGTGCGCATTACTAAATAATGGCAATTAGAATTGTCTTTATGTCTGTGTCCCAGTCGTGACTGAGATGTGGGTGAATTGTTGTTAAATATCCTGCAATACCAGGTAGAAACGTTCAAAACATTACCTTATATCTAGAGCACAAAGTCCTTGTAATCTAGAAACTGAATTCACAGTGATTTATTTATCAACTCCCATTAACTCTTTAGAAGGGGATGGGAGTTTTCACCAGCATTTATCCCTCAACCAAAACAGGTTATCTAGACATTACATCGTTACTGTTTGTGGGGAACTTGCTGTGTTAATTCTACGTTAAGTCTGACTACACTTTAAATATACTTCATTAGTTATAATGTACCTAGGGACAACTTAGATTTGTGAAAGGGTGCTATATAAATGGAAGTTCATTCCTTCTTCAATAAGACTGTTCCTATTGGTTACAGAATTAGTCAGCTTGGCTGCATCGCAGGATTGACAAACCAGCTCCACTGACAACTTTATTGCCAGTCACATTGCTACAGTAATTAATCAGCTAACCTTTGTGCTTTTCATGCCAACAGTAGTGCATTGCTTTGGCAAAGTAAGTGCTACTCCAGAGCAAAAGATACAACACCAAGCCCCCTCATTGATTTGCAGACCTCCTGTTGAAAACTGAGATGTGAAAGAAAAGGCTGCATTTGAGACAACAATCTGCTGGCTAGCACATTTTAATCCTAAAAATAGCAATGAGTGTAACTGATGAGGAGAGCAGGAAAGCATCCCCTTACTCATTTTTGCCATTGGCAGCATTTCCTGACAGATTCTTGCATAATCTGTCAGATTTTTACAACAACCAAGCTGTGGTTTGCACAAAACTTTAATTAAGTTATGTTCTTAGAAATACACATCTGTGATTTACAAAACGTGAGCGCATTTTCTAGTCTGAAGGTGCCACGGCCAACTTAGTTGACAGGAAGTGAAATTGCAGGGATATTGAGATGACATTGATTTATGTAACACTTCAAAATAACAATTTGTATGTAAGCACTGCCTTCACTGGAATAAAAAGAAACCACTGCACTTTGCTGAAGTTTTATAAAGCAAGACTTGACTCCATGCCACATCAGGTGATATTAGAGCAGATGATCAAAAGCTTAGCCGATGAACCAGGTTTTAAGGTATGTCTTAAATGGAGAATCGGAGGAAAGTAGGCCGAGAGGTTTAAGCAGGGAGTTTCAGAGCCCTGTCCCACCAACACGACAGACTTAGCAAAGGTGGCAGTATGTATGTATACAGTGTGAAGGGAGTTGACCCTCAACATTGACTTTAGACTTCATGAAGTCTAATGGCATCGGGTCAAACATGGGCAAAGAAACCTCCTGCTGATTACCAAGTACTGCCACCTCCCTTCCCTGGGGATTAATCAGTTCTCCTTCAGGTTGAATGCCACTTAGGTGAAGGACTGAGTGTGGCAAAGGTATAGAATGTACTCCAGTTGGAGATTTTCAACGTCCATTTTCAAGAGCAGCTCAACAGCACCACTAATGATGGAGCTGGCTGAATGCTAAAAGACACAGCTGCTCGAGTGGGTCTGTGGCAGGTGATGACAGAACTAACAGTGAATCATAGAATCCCTACAGCATGGAAGCAGGCCTTTTAGCCCATCGAGCCCATACCAACCCTTCGAGAAGCAACCCACACAGACTCACACCCCTACGCTATCCCTGTAACCCTGCATTTACCATGGCTAATCCACCTAAACTCCACCACCCTGGACACTACAGATGATTTGATATGGCTAATTCACCTAACCTGCATGTCTTTGGACCATGGGAGGAAAGCAGAGCAACTGGAGGAAACTCACGTAGACTTGGGGAGAAAATGCAAACTTCACACAGACAGTCACCTGAGAGTGGAATTGAGCCAAGGTCCCTGGCACTGTGAGGCAGCAGTACTAACCACTGAACAACTGTACCATCCAGTGGGAAAAGTTTGTTTGACCTCAACACTCCGCCTGCAGCAGATGCATCTATCTATCATGTATCCGTGAGAGTGACCATCACACTGTTCTTGTGGGGATTAAATCCTGCCTTTACATTACAGGTAACCTCTAACTAGTAACTCAACACTAGGCATCCATAAGGTAATATGGACCATCAGCAACAGAAGAATCATACTCAAACACAACTTGTGATCTCATGGCCCAGCATATTCCCTCACTTCACCATTATCGCCAAGCCAGGGAAACAACGCTGGGTCAATGAAGAGTACAGGACAGTATGCCAAGAGCAGCATCAGGTATACCTAAAACTGAGGTGTCAACCTGATGAAGTTTCAACAGAGGACTACTTGCATGCTGAACAGTGTAAGCAACCTGCAATATACTAAGCAAAGCAATCCCATAACCAATGGATCAGATCGAAGATCTGCAGTTCGACCATATCTAGACATGAAATGTATCTATTCAATTCCTCTTTCATTTTTGGCTCACTATTTACTTTCCCAGCCTCATTCTGTAAATGACTTATGTTCACTTTGGCCTCTCACTACTGTTTTTTTATATTTAAAGAAGCTTGTACTATCTTCATATCTTACTAGCTAACATAACCTCAGTTTATTTTCTCCCTCTTTATTTATTTTAAGATCATCGTTTGTTGGTTTTTAAAACTTTCCCAATCTTCTTGCTTGCCACTGTTCATTGCTGCATTTTATACATTTTTCTTTCATTTTGATACTATCCTTAACTTCCTTGGTAAACCATGATTGATTTATTCCCTTCCTAGAATCATTTCTCCTCACTGGGATATATATCTTTGTTGCAGGTCATGAATTATTTGCTTAACTGTCTGCCATTGTTAATCATTGTTCAAGAAAGCAGCTCACCACCACCTTCTGAATAGACACTAGGGATGAGCAATAAATGCTGGTCCAGCCAGTGGCATCCACATCCTGTGAATGAACTTTTTAAAGTCATCTTTTCTGCTAAACTGCTTTCCTAGTCCACTCCAGCCAACTCTGTCATAATCTCTATTTACCTTTGTTTAAGTTTAGCACAGTTGTTTCTGATCCAGGTTCGCACTCTCAAAAAAGAATGTTAAATTCTACCATGTTACATTCATTGAGGATATCTTTTACTCTGAGATAATTTATTAAACCTACCTTATTACACATTTTCTGATCCAAAATAACCTGATCTCTGCTTCAATCCACAACATATTGTTTTAGGGAATTGTTCCGAATGCTCTCTGCGAATTCTTCCTTACGGCTACCTCTGCCACTTTGATTATCCCATTAATAAAAAAGATATTTTTCTGATTCATTGTTAGTTATTTTGCCTATTATACCGATCAATGTCATCCAAATCAAGGGTATCTACTTCCCGAATCCCAGATGTCTCAGAAAAAGATGCAGCTTTCTTTCAAGCGGTCCATGAGCATGAGCAGATGTAAGTGTCAGTTGGTTTAGTGAGAAGACAACAACACAGTTTTTCGTAGAATCATACAGTACAGAAGGGGCCGTTTGGCCCATTGAGTCTGTACTACCAAAACTATGCTCAATCAATACTAGTTTCACTTTCTAGCACTTGGCCCTCAGCCATGAATGTTGCAAAATTTCAAATGCTTATCCAAGTATTTTTTAAGGATTTGAATGTTAGCCAGCTCTATCACCATCCCAGCCAGTACATTCTGGGCTCCCACCACCTTCTGGTGAAAACATTTTTCTTCAAATCCCCTCTAAACCTCTTGCCTTTCACCTTAAAAATGTGCCACCTTGTTATTGACCCTTAACTAAGGGGAACAACTGCTTTCTACCCACCCTCTCCATGCCTCTCATAATCTGGTATGCCTTGATCAAATCACCCCTCAACCTTCTCTATTCCAAAGGAAACAACCCAAGCTTGCCTAGCCTCTCTTCACAGCTAAAGTGCTCCATCCCAGGAAACAGCCCAGTGAATCTTCTCTGGCCTTCAGTGCAATCCTATAGTCTGGTGACCAGAACTATACACAGTACTTCAACTGTGGCCTAACCAAAGTTTGCACAGATCCTACATAAACTCCCTACTCTTATAATCAATGTCTCAACTTATAAAGGCAAGTGCCCTGTATGCCTCCTTAACCATCTTATTACCTGCCCTGCCATCTTCAGGGATTTGTGGACAAGAACCCCAAGATCACTCTCTGTTCCTCTGAGAATTCTAGTGTCCCACCATTCATTGACTACTCCCTTTCCTTGTTATTTCCTCCAAAGTTTCAGGGTTAGATTCCATCTGCCACTGATCTGCATACTTTACTGTTATGGATCAGACCAAATCCCCTCAAAATACATTAAGAAGATATCCTAGATGCCAACTTTTTCTTATTTTTAAAGGCAAATAAAGTCATTGTGTTCCGGATGCAATTTGATTGATCAAACAACCGGGCTTAAAACAAAACACAGTTTATTCATACACTATAGTTAAAATACAAAGAAAAGAGGAATTGGAACACCTTAACTCTATTGGAGAACTTAATAGAATCATAGATTATTTAACTACTAAACAGCAACTGTTCCAATATAGTAACATCCTGTAAACACACACTTGGCAAAGGCAAATTTAACAAAATAGACAGTCTCACATGCAATTCTAGCAGTAGGTAGAGAACCCAATCTTTTAGCCGTAACAGAGATAGGAATAACAGCTTCCATATCCAGCATCAAGACCCCAGCAACTGCTGAAAGTTAAACTAAAATGCTGGTTCTGTGCGGGCTTCACCCCATCCTTTCATGTTACTTCTATTGTTCGAACTTGTAAAAAAAGGGTCCCAAACTGTTTACTTCATTGGCTTGAAACAGGCCGTTCACCACCTCTGTCTCAACCTCTCTTCATTTAAAAACCAGAACAAAATACACTTCTTAAAGCCAAAGTATCATCACACTTACCAATCCATTTATATCCTCTTCTAATGTGAGATCTTCTTCCTCACTGTCAACCACCTGGCCAATCTTCATATCATTCATAAACTTACTCATTATCCCTCACATTCTCATTTACATGATTTATATATATCATGAACAATGATGGACCCAGCACTGAACCCTGGTATGTTACTGCATACTGTGCTCCAGTCACACAAACTGCTTTCTACACCACTCTCCGTCTTCAGCCACTGAGCCAATTTTGGATCCAACCTGCTAACCTACCCTTAATCCTAAGTGTTTTCACCTTCTTTATCAGTCTGCCCCGTGGGACTTTTTCAAAGGTTTTGCTGAAATCTATATAGATTACAACAACTGCACTATCCTCGTCTACACGCTTGGTCACTTCCTAAAAAAATCCAACCAGGCTATTTAGGCATGACCTCCTTCTAACAAAACCATGATGGCTGACCTGATTAAACTTCATCTCTCTAAATGGAGAATAATTATCTCCTTCAAAATTTTCTCCAATAGTTTCCCTACCACTGATGTGAGATTCACTGTTCTGTAATCCCCTGCTTTATTTCTGCCAACCTTCTTGAAAAGTGGAACGATATTAGCTGTCCTCCAGTCCTCGAGCACCTCTCCTGTGGCCAAGAGAGGAATTAAGAAGTTTGGTTAGAGCCCCTGTGATTTCATTCCTCATTACCCACGGCAGCATGGAAGGCAAGTCATCTGGACCTGGGTATATGTCCACTTTTAAGCCTGCCAATACCTCCGCACTCCTCATGTTAACCTGCAGTCCACCTTCACAAATTCTGTACTTATGTCATCCTTCTCCTGACTGAAGACAGATACAAGTACTTGTTTAGCACTCTATTAATATCTCTTGTTTTTGCATGAACAATGTGCAGGCACCATTACACTTCCTAGTACTGGAGGAAGCGTCATCTAATCGATGACAGGTACATCGATTTTCTAATTTCCACTTACACTCTTTTGGAGATGAGATTTCCTGGTGTGTCTGAAAGATGTGTGACACTGTACATGCTTGTTAAATGAATCTTTGCTTGTGACATGCAGTTCTCTGCATAATTTCCAGTTTTGACCATTTAACATTTCGCCTGCTTGATGTCACTACATCCAAACTACCACTGGAGTTCTCAGGTATACTCCAATACTTCTATTAGTTTTCTAGTTTTCATATGAAGATTGCAAAAAATAAAATTGTTAACTTCTCAGATGTTGCACAGTAGTCTTTACTTGTAAATAGGGCTTTTACTGATTTCACCACCTCCAGTACATACAGAACACTCACTGAATCGCATCCTGACAAACAGTAAATCCAATGATAGTCATGTCGACCAAAGACACCTCTACTAGTTAAAGAGACAACAAGGTGTGGAGCTGGATGGACACGGCAGGCCAAGCAGCATCATAGGAGCAGGAAAGCTTGACGTTTCGGGCCTAGACCCTTCATCAGAAATGGGGGAGGGGAAGAGGGTTCTGAAATAAATAGGGAGAGAGGGGGAGGCGGATAGAAGATGGATAGAGGAGAGGATAGGTGGAGAAGAGGCAGACAAGTCAAAGAGGCGGGGATGGAGCCAGTAAAGGTGAGTGTAGGTGGGGAGGTAGGGAGGAGATAGGTCAGTCCAGGGAGGACAGACAGGTCAAGGGGGTGGGATGAGGTTAGTAGATAGGAGATGAGGGTGGGGCTTGAGGTGGGAGAAGGGGATAGGTGAGAGGAAGAACAGGTTAGGGAGGCGGGGATGAGCTGGCCTGGTTTTGGGATGTGGTTGGGGGAGGGGAGATTTTGAAGCTTGTGAAATCCACATTGATACCTTTGGGCTGCAAGGTTCCTAGGCTGAATATGATTTGCTGTTCCTGCTGCCTTCGGGTGGCATCATTGTGGCAATGCAGGAGGCCCAGGATGGACATGTCGTCTGAGGAATGGGAGGGGGAGTTGAAATGGTTCGCGACTGGGAGGTGCAGTTGTTTGTTGCGAACTGAGCGCAGGTGTTCTGCAAAGCGGTCCCCAAGCCTCCGCTTGGTTTCCCCGACGTAGAGGAGGCCACAACGGGTACAGCGGATGCAGTATACCACATTGGCAGATATGCAGGTGAACATCTGCTTGATGTGGAAAGTCTTCTTGGGGCCTGGGATTGGGGTGAGGGAGGAGGTGTGGGGGCAGGTGTAGCACTTCCTACGGTTGCAGGGAGAAGTGCCGGGTGTGGTGGGGCTGGAGGGGAGTGTGGAGCGGACAAGGGAGTCACGGAGAGAGTGGTCCCTCCAGAAAGCAGACAAGGGTGGGGAGGGAAAAATGTCTTTGGTGGTGGGGTCGGATTGCAGATGGTGGAAGTGTCGGAGGATGATGCGTTGGATCCGGAGGTTGGTGGGGTGGTATGTGAGGACGAGGGGGATTTTTTTTTGGTTGTTGTTCCGGGGACGGGGTGTGAGGGATGAGTTGCGGGAAATGCGGGAGACACTGTCGAGGGCGTTCTCGACCACTGCGGGGGGGATGTTGCGGTCCTTGAAGGATGAGGACATCTGATAACCATCAACCATACACTGGGACGCAATGGCATAATGATATTATTGCTAGACTAGTATTCTGGATACCAAAGCAATGTTCTGTGGACCTAGGTTTGAGTCACACCACAGCAGATGGTAGAATTTGAATTCAATAAAAATCTGGAATAAGGATCTGGAAGACTGTAAAACCATGGTCAATAGTCAGCAAAAACCCTTCACTATGTCCTTTAGGGAAGGAAACTGCCATCCTTACTTGATCTAGCCTACATATGACTCCACAAACCCACAATTTGGTTGACCCTTAATGTCCTCTGGGATGCCCTTACAAATGGGCAATGAATGCTGGCCTGGCCAGTGAATGAGTAAAAACAAAATGTTCTTTCGTTCTGTTGGGCGAAAGTAGAGCTTAGCAATAATGTCCTCGTTAGAGCAAACTGCTGTCTGTGTTATGACAGCTTATGATATCAATGAACTGAAAGGCAGAGTTACAGTACCGTTCACAACAGAACTGGACTAGATTTTCTTTGGTGTCACTGCAAGATAGATGTATTATTAATGACCCAGGCATGAGTGTAGGAGGTATAAACAATAAGTTCACAGATAGCATGAAAATCGATGGTTTGGCAAATTGAAAGGAGGAAGGCCTTAAACTACAAGAAGATCTAGATGGGCTGGTCAGATAGACTTAACAGTGGAAGGTAGAACTTCAATCCCTAAAAGTGTGAAGTGATGGATTTTGGGATGACTAACAAGGAAAGGACCCTAGGAAGTACAGAGAATCAGAGGGACCCTGTGAGCATGTCCATAGGTCCTCGAAGGCAGCAGGTCAGTAGCTAAGATGGTTTAGGAGACAGATGAAATACTTGCCTTATTTTTTTGTCAGGGCTTTGATTTCAAGAGCAAGGAAGTTATGTTGGTGCTGTTTATAACATTAGTTAAGCCACAGCTGGAGACTGTGTGCAGTTCTGTGTTCCACGAGAGAGGGATGTAGAAGAGATTCACCAGAATGTTGCCAGGCCTGGAGTGATTCAGCTATGAAGAGGGACAAAATAGGTTGGCGTTATTTTCCTTAGGGCAGAGAGGCTGAGGGGGAATGTGATTGAGATGTACAATGTTCTGTCGGACATAGACAGGGAGAAATATTTCTCCTTAGTTTAGGGGTCAATATGTAGGGGGCCTATTTCAAGGTAAGGAGCAGGATATGTAGAGGGGATTTGAGGAAGAATATTTTCACTCAGAGGGCTCAGGGTATCTGGAATGCATTGTCTAAAAGGGTGGTAAGGCAAGAACACTCAGCATATTTAAGAACTGTTTAGATGAGCACTTGAAATGCCAGAGCATACGAGGCTACGGGACAAGTGCTGGAAAATGGGATGAGAATAGATGAATGTTTGATGACTGGTGCAGACATGACGGTTTGAAAGGCTTCTTAGAAGACTATAAAGAAAATCTCCATTCTATGCATTCCACTGCTCTGGGATTTTCTAGTCAAGAGAGAAAATTTAAATGATTTAAGTTCCTGCAAGCCAACCTTCATCCCCTTTCACCACTCTGCTGCTATTGGTCATGGATCTGTCCAAAATTTATCCATCTTTATTTTGTCTGAGAAGAACTCTCCAACCTTGGTCAGTAAAAATGCCCAAATGTTGATTCTGATTTCATGGCTTGAATCATGTCAAAGTATCCCATAGCAACATTGTACCACTTGGGATCACTTCAATGGAAGGGACTGGTTGAATGTCTCCTCAAAAAAGTGTAAGAGTTTTGCCTTACCTTGCTTGTTTTAGTGAAGGATCAGTCATGGTTAGCTAGGCGCAAGGGTTATGTTTACAATGACTGAACTAACATCTCATCAATATCTACTTTTCTCAATGCTCCAATAAATAACCTTCTGGCAAATAAGTTACAATCCACTTGCAGAGCAATTTCCCTATCCTTTACTTTGGCCACCATACACTCTGCATTCTTGAAAGCCTTCAGTTTCATTTTCTTGACAGAGTCATGAAAACCAGCATCTTGGTCCTTTAGTACCTTCCAGAAAGACATCATGAATGGTTCCTTACCATAAACCTTCACCTCTGTAATGACCTTGTTGAAAGATGCTAGTACAACTTGACCTACGGGATAGGATTAAACTAATTTCGCTCCAAAGAAGGATCAAGACAAGTAACCATATTTTGAAAGGTGGGTCTTTGATTTAATAACAGGAAATGATGAAATAGCTGAGGCATTGAAGAGATGTTTTGTGTCGGTCTTCACAGTGGAGGACACGAACAACATGCCAGTAATTGATGACAAAGGCACTAAGTGAGGACCTAGACACACTCATCATCACGAAAGAGGTAGTGTTGGGCATGCTAGTAGAGCTAATGGCCCTGATGGAATGCATCCCAAGGTACAAAAAGAGATGGTGGAAGAAATAGCAAATGCACTCGTGGTAATTTTCCAAAATTCGCTGGACCCTGGGGTAGTTCCAGCAGACTGGGAAACAGCAAATGTGAAACCACGGTTCAAAATAGGAGGTAGACAAAAGAGTGGTTTGGCTTATGGGGAGAGGCTGAATTAACTGGGATTATATTCATTGGAATTTAGAAGAATGAGGGTGAACTTATAGAAACATATAAAATTATGAAAGGAATAAATAAGATAGAAGCAGGGAGGTTGTTTCCACTGACAGGTGAAAGTAGCACAAGAGGGCATAGCCTCAAAATTAGGGGCAGCAGATTTAGGACTGAATTGAGGAGGAACTTCCTCACCCAAAGGGTTGTGAATCAGTGGAATTCCCTGCCCAGTGAAGCAGTTGAGACTTCCTTACTGAATGTTTTTGAAGCTAAGATAGATAATTCTTTTACTGTTCAAAAAATTAAAGGCTATGGTGAGAGGGTGGCTAAGTAGAACTGAGGCCGTGAAAAGATCAGCCATGATCTTATTGAATGGCAGAGGCTCGAAGGGCCAAATGGGCTACTCCTGTTCCTGGTTCGTATGTTCTTTGACATTATTCACACCTTTTCAATCATGTTCATTCTTGTTTTATCCAAAGTGATTTGAGATCTCATTGATGTAATCAGCAATTGCTTGACATTTTCTGCTTAAAGCAGTTCTCTCACGCTCGACATGGTCCATCTTTGTGTAGCTCTCTAATTGACAATAAAGTATATCAAACCTTTCTTAGTTGTAAGTCGCAACAGACACCTGTTCAAAAACCTGATCATACGCCATCTCAGAGCAGCTATACTTTTTGTTGTCTCTGGGAATCAAGTCATCCTGCTTAATTCTGCATTGATATCAAGATGATTAGCTTTCAAGCTGTACATCTCTAGCCAATATGCTGAAAGATATCCAGCATGGTTGATTTAATCAGAAGAATTATGGTGGCATGGAATGAGCAATTGAAAGGTGAATGTCTCAGTGGTTTACCATTTTGCTCAAGAACTGAACAGTCACACTGCTTCTTCTATTCTAAAAAAGATGTAGCAACTAACTAGTCCTGGAACACAGTCATAGAGTCCTACAGCACGGAAACAGAATCTTTGGTCCAACCAGTCCACGCCGAACATAATCCCAAACTAAACTTAATCCCACCTGCCTGCTCCTGGCCCATACCCCTCCAAACCTTTCCTAGTCATGCACTTAGCCTAAGTGTCTTTTCAATGTTTTAACAGTGCCCATATCCACTACTTCCTCAAGAAGTTCATTCCACACGAGAACCACCCTCACAGAGTCACACCATCTCCAGAAACCTGGCCTCAGCCAATCTTTTCCCAGTGCAATTCAGTGTGAATGCCCCCATGTGAAAAATAAGTCTGCATGAAAAGAGTATACCTCCAAAAAGTGTCCTGTGCAGTCACCTAAATTGCCTGGTCAATTATTACAACAATCTTATCCAGACTTAACTTGATCACAATAGCGAAATATCATTGTACATTGTACTGAGCTCTATTGGGCTCGCATTGATGACTTACAGGTAGACAGACAATCACTGCACTTTCATGTGATTTCTGCATGTTTTGGGCCGATATTTTCTACAACATGTTCACATTTTTAAAGACGGGAACAGTGATTTTTGTGATAAATGATCTGAAATGAATGACTGTATAAATTTGAAGTACCTCAAGGTAGAAGCTATGGAAACACAATTTTGAGACTGTGATCACAGGTTTATTGAGAGAAAAGAAAAATGTTTCAATGATTTAAGGTAAATATAGAACTGTTTATTGTCACGTGTACTCAAGTATAGGAATACATGAGCACAGTGAAAACTGTACACAAAGTCTCCATTCTCGGGCACCACCTTGGTTACAAAACCAGAATTTTTTTAAAAAATGGCAGAAATACAAGAAAGCCAAAAGGTAAGAATCTTAAAGATCTTAAAGTCTAAGTCTTATCTCCGTAACGGTGTTGCGGAAATTCCGAGGCAGGGCACCCGGGGGCCTCCCCAAATCTCCGTCATCCTGCGAGACCTCGCATCGATCACTCGAGAGAAGCCACGTTCTCGCTGCCGCGTTCGCCCCTAATCGCTGGAGGAGCCATATCGGCTCTGCTGCCGGACACCCCCCCCCCGCCCCGAAGGAGGCGTATCTTCACCCCGGGTAGGAGCCGCAGCCTCCGGACCGTTAGTAGGTTGCCGTCACTCTGCGTGCGCGCGGCCCGCTGACGTCGCCTCCTGCAGCCAAGAGGAGCTCGCGATGAACAGTGTCGGTTACTGACACCTCACACGTGCCGGGAGGCTGCTCTCATTCTGCACATGGCTCACTATTGCTGAAGCCGCTGATTCACCCACTGCAAAAGGCTCTAAATAAAAATGTGTTTAAATAAAAACAACAGAAGCGGACGACGACATGACAAGGTGTGGAGCTGGAGGAACGCAGCAGGCCAAGCAGCATCAGAGGAGCAGGAAAGCTGACGTTTTGGGTCTGGACCCTTCTTCGGGCCCATCGCCATCACTGGTGATGCCAATACCAAAAAAGAGAGGAACACGACCGGTTTTATTGCTGCTGCTACACTTCAGACATACTCGCCTGCAAAAGTACTTTGAAATGTTGTGAAAGTTAGGAAAGGCGCTACGTAAATGAAACTTTAATCGTCTCATTCTAATCACCAGAAGTTCAAACTCTCTCTAAACGAAATGAAACATAAACAAAATGGACTTGTACTCACAGACCTAGAACCCTGAATTAAATTGCTAATTGAGGTGCGTTAAAGTGGTCATTTCTCGCTAAGGTAAAATCAAAATACTTGGGATCTGAAATAAAAGCAGAAGAGTCCTGGAGAAATTCAGCAAGTCTGCAACCATCTGTGGAGACAGAAATAAAGTTAATGTTATGAGTTGGATTATATTGAACTTGAAACCTTAACTTTGGTTCTGTCTCCACAGTTGCTGCCAGACCTGTTGAGTTTCTCCAGCACTTTCAGATTTTATTACAAGTCATTTCTCGCAATCTTTTGCATGTCAGATTTTCCAACATTTGGATGAGAGATTCTTATTCTGACTCTTCTAGCAGGACGCAAAAGATCATTTTCTCTCACTCTTTGTGGAGGTTAGCCAGGGCCTACGTCAACACTTGTATCTCACTCGTTGTCGCTTATCTGATCATTTGTTTAATTGCTGTTTGTGGAGTCTTGCTGCATGCAAACTGCCTGTAATATTTATTCACACTGCAGATGTGTACAGTTACAAGAGCCAATTTCATGCCTGTGAAGTGTTTTGGGATGTCATAAAATCACAAGTTCCTTGTTGATAAGTCAGCAAGATTTAAGTTTGCAAGTTACAATGTACTAGCTGAAATATATTTAACCAGGACTGGAAAACATTTGAGCAACTGGTTAGCTCTTTCGGCTAGATGGCTAGCATGCAGCTTACAATAATGCCAACAACACAGGTTCGATTCAAGTTTGCATCTTAACTTTGCCCCTGAGAATGGAAGGCACTGCGAAAAGTAACCACCAAGAAAATAGCTCAGGATTAAGCATCAGCAGACAACGAAGCAAAGGCCAGGCTTCAAGCAGGACACAAGTGAATGATGGAAGGATGTACATAGAACAGCACAGGAACAGACCCTTTGACCCAACATGTCTGTGTTGACCATGATGCCACTCTAATCTGCCTGCACATAGTCCATATCCCTCTGTTCTCTGCCTGTTCATGTCTTTGTGCCTCTTAAATGTTGCTATTGCATTTGCTCATAGCACGTTCCAGGCACCTACTACCATGTGTCTAAAAAATATGCCTCACACATCTCCTTTAATCTTTTCCACTGTCACCTTAAATCTATGCCCTAGTATTTCACATTACCATCCTGCGAAAAAGACTCCAACTATCCACCCTGTTCATGCCTCTCAAAAGAATATATAAATTATCAGATTGCCCCTCAACCGCCAATCCTCAAGCAAAAACAGTCTAACTTTGTCCAACTTCTCCTGATAGCTAATACGCTCTATCCAGGCAACATGCTGGTAAGCCTGTTTTGCATCTTCTCCAAAACCTCCATATCCGTACCATAATGTGGCGATTAGACTGCACACAATACTCCAAATGTGGCCTAACTCAAGTTTTATACATTAGACAATAGACAATAGGTGCAGGAGTAGGCCATTCGGCCCTTCTAGCCAGCACCACCATTCATTATGATCATGGCTGATCATCCACAATCAGTATCCTGTTCCTGCCTTATCCCCATAACCCTTGATTCCATTATCTATAAGAGCACGATCCATTTCTTTCTTGAAAGTATCCAGAGACTTGGCCTCCACTGCCTTCTGGGGCAGAGCATTCCATGTATCCACCACTCTCTGAGTGAAGAAGTTTCTCCTCAACTCTGTTCTAAATGGCCTACCCCTTATTTTTAAACTGTGTCCTCTGGTTCTGGACTCACCCATCAGCGGACACATGCTCCCTGCCTCCAGAGTGTCCAATCCCTTAATAATCTTATACGTCTCAATCAGATCCCTTCTCATCCTTCTAAACTCAAGTGTATACAAGCCCACATCTGCAACATGACTTGCTAATGTTTATACTCAATGCCCGTCTGATGAAGGCAAGCATGCTGTATGCTTTCTTTACCACCTTATACCCTTGTGTTACCACTTTGAGGGGCTATGGACTTGCAGCCAAAGATCCCTCTGAATATCAGCACTCCTAAGGGTCCTGCTATTTACTGTATAGTTTCCACTTGCATTTGACCTCCTGAAATGCATCACCTCACACTTGTTCAGATTAAACTCCATCTGCCATTTCTCTGCCCAACTTTCCAACTGATCTTGTCCTGCTGTATTCTTTGACAACCTTCCTCATGATCCACAAATCCATCAATTTTCATGTCGTCTGCAAACTTAATCAGACCACTTACATCTTCATCCAACTCATTTATTTGTATTACAAATAACAGAGGTCCTAGCACTGATCCCTGTGGGATAGCACTGGTGGAGTTCTGCAACAGATCCCACAGATATATTTAGCCAATGCAAATTATGACCTTAATCCATCTTGGATTTACTTCTTCTCCATCCTGTATTACATATACATCCTTCTTGGTAATATCGCTCCACCCCAACCCTGAATACACCCCTTTCCCTGATTACACTGTTAATGTGGAACCGTATTTATATCTTACATTAAATGTCCAGGTTACACCACCACACTGCCCACTACATATCGAAATTACACCACACACAAAATATCCCCTATATCCCACACTAAACACCTCAAATATACCACAAACATTACACACGCTGTTTGTTAATATCTCAAAGTACGTGGCCTAGATTACACCATCCACGTTACATGTTGCTTAAACCAGCCACGTTACAGCTCCTGTTTGCACACCACCTGTATACCTCCAATTATGCCAAGTTTACAGAATCTTTATCATCCACATTTCACCCCTTATTTCTTCAATGCATATTATGCCCCTATATATGCTATCCACATTGCAGCCCCATTTATACACTTCACAAATACCCTCCAATTATACCAAGCTTACACTGTTCATACCACCCACATTTCACTCCTTATTTATTCCACAGACTTCATACCCCTTGGTACATCCATCAACTTTTTCAACTAAATTATATACTTTATTCATAAAAATATCTTCATGTATATACATAGTCACTGAAATAGCTCGGTTCTGTAGAATAGCATATGAAGGAACAAATATTAGAGTTTGACTCTCTCCAACAGACAAATCAAAGGCATTTCTTACTTGTGCAAGACTACATTTACACATAGTTGAAGCACGGTTGGGGGGTATCCTTATTTATACCATCCATGTTAACCCATGTATATTATTCAGGTTGCACCCTGTGTATATTCACCCACATTACAGTCCTGTTTACACCATAGTACATCCCGCAACATGATCCAGATTACAACTCCCCATTATTTATTCCACCACGTTACGCTCTCCACCTGAACATACAGAGTCTCGTTTGCTTCTGCACAAGGCTGGGTTACAGCTCATCTGCTCTTTCCCTCCTCCCTATCCAGTTGTCACTTCCTGTGGCAGGAAAATAAAGCCCGATGCTGCCGCTCGGACTGTGCAAAGTTCGGGAGGTAGCGGGGACGGTGTTGTAGCCTGGTTGCCGGGGAAGGGAAGGAGAGGGATTGTTGTTGGGAAGGGGAGCCCGGTTCTCCTGCACGAACACACCGGGGGGAAGAAGGGGGGTTTGCTGCACGGCTCCTCTGTGCTGAGACATGGGGGCCCGGCTCTTGTTCCGTGCTATCATTATGGGCCCTCCCGGCTCGGGGAAGGGGACCGTGTCCGAGCGCATAGTCAAGACCTTCGGACTCAAGCACCTGTCCAGCGGAGAGCTGCTGCGAACCAACATCGATAATGAGACAGGTATCGGCAGCGAGCGGCTCGGTCTCACGCCTTAGCCCACCCGGAGGAAAGGGATTCCCCAGTGGGTAGAGCTCTCTCTCTCTCCGTCCTCCCCATTAGTCTCAGTGAAGGAGTCCTGATGTTCTGCGGTCTATATTCAGCCTTCCCCGGAGCATCACTGACTCCATTGCAAAGCGCGACCAAGTGTTCATTTATGTTGCAACATCTTTGGGTGCAGGTCTTTCTGATGCTGTTTCTCTTGCAAGATGTTCTGGTGCAGGTCTGATAAATTTCTTTTACAAAGGATCGGTGCTGGGTCAACTGCTTTTCGTCATTTATAGAAATGATTTGGATGTGAACATAGGAGGCATGTTTAGTAAGTTTAGCAATGTCACCAAAATTGGAGGTGTAGTGAACAGTGGAGAGGGTTATCTCGGTGTACGTTGGGATCTTGATCAGATGGGCCAAGGAGTGGCAGATGGAGTTTAGTTTAGATCAATGTGAGGTGCTGGATTTTGGGAAGGCAAATCCGGGTAGGACTTATGCACTTAATGGTAAGGTCCTGGGGAATGTTGCTCAACAAAGAGACCTTGGAGTGCAGGTTCATAGTTCCTGGAAAGTGGAGTCACAGGTATATAGGATAGTGAAGAAGACGTTTGATATGATTGCCTTCATTGCTCAGTGCATTGAGTTTTGGAATCGGGAGGTCATGTTACAACTGTACAGGACATTGTTTTTGGCTACTTTTGGAATACTGCGTGCAATTCTGGCCTCCTTGCTACAGGAAGGATGTTGTGAAATTTGAAAGGGTTCAGAAAAGAGTTATAAACATGTTGCCAAGGTTGGAGGGTTTGAGCCAAAGGGAAAAGGTTGACTAGGCTGGGGCTTTTTTTCCTGGAGTGTCAGAGGCTGAGGGGTGACCTTGTAGAGGGTTATAACATCATGAGCGGCATGGATAGGGTAAATAGACAAGGTCTTTTCCCCAGGGTGGGGGAGTCCAAAACTAGACGGCATAGGTTTAAGGTGAGAAGGAAAAGGTTTAAAAGGGACCCAAGGGGCAACTTTTTTGTGCAGAGGGTGGGACATATATGGAATGAGCTGCCAGAAGAAGTGGTGGAGGCTGGTACAATTACAACATTTAAAAGGCATCTGGATGGGTATATGAATAGGAAGGCTTTAGAGGAATATGGGCCAAATGCTGGCAAATGGGTCTAGATTAATTTAGGATATATGGACGGCATAGATAAGTAGGATTGAAGGGTCTGTTTCCATGCTATACAGCTCTATGACTTTAAGTGTGGGTGCAGGTCTCTTTGCTGCAATTTCTTTTGCAACATGGTCTTTTGATACTTTTTTTAGTTCAGGATTGGTGGCTGCGTCTGTCAAAATAACCTTTTTTCTTCCTTTTTTTTCAAAATCACTTGAGAAGGAAATCCTGAGGAAAAATTGCATGAAGCCCAGTCTGGAAATGAAATGGCATTGTTTAACATTAGGTGTTCATGGGGCCACATTGAATCTTGTTAGATTATTTTATTCTGCTGAGTTTAGAGAAAAATAAAGATGCTGGAAAGGTTCAGCGCGCCAGGGAGCATCTTTGGAGAGTAGGAAGAGTCACCATTTAAGGTCCAGGTGACCTTTCAACAAGAAATCTCAACTTGAAGCAATATCTGTTTGATAATTTTTGTTTCCTTCACAGATTTTCCTTCCAGTCTGCTGAGTATTTCTCAGCATGTTATGCTTTTATTTCAGATTTCTGGAATCTGCAGAAGTTTTATTTTGAATAGTTTTAAACTTGCCTCTCAGTGGCAGCACTCTTGGTCTGAAATTTGCAGGTAAAAGCCCCATTCCACAGACTTGAGCCTTTGATCCAGTCTTGCATTACTAAAGGAGCACTGTTGGTAGAGGCAGAAAGAATCATAAAATAGAGTGCAGAAGGAGCATGTTGAATCTATGTCAGCTCTACGGTGACTGTACATGAGAAAAAAGTTGTTTATTCGAAATTTCCACAATCTGCAATATTTAGCTTTTCTGTTAGCTCTGCCAGTGAATTAGCCAATATTATCACAAAAGCAAGTTATCTCAATGTTGTTTATAGGAATTGCTGACAGAAAATTGGCTGCTGCATGTCCTACTCATCAAAAGTGATCATGTCAAAATTACTTTGTTGTTGCACTGGATGTTGGTGTTGCTGGCATTTTATCCATTTGGTGACCATCCCTAGTTGCCCTTGAACTGATTGGCTTTCTGGGCCATTTCAGAAGATAGTTAGGAGCCAGCAGTATAGAGTTATAGAGCTGTACAGCATGGAAACAGACCCTTTGGTCCTACTTATCTATGCCGACCAGATATTCTAAATTAATCTAGTCGCATTTGGCCCATATCCCTCCAAAGTCTTCCTATTCTTATGTCCATCCAGATGCCTTTTAAATGTTATAATTGTACCAGCTTCCACCACTTCCTCTGGCAGCTCATTCTAAACACGCACCACCCTCTGTGTGGAAAACATTGCCCCTTAGGTCCCTTTTAAATCTTCCCTTCTCATCTTAAACCCATGTCCTCCAGTTTTGGACTTCCTTACCCTGGGAAAAGACCTTGGCTATTCTCCTTATCCATGCCCCTCATGATTTTTATAAACTTCTATAAGGTCACCCCTCAGCCTCTGAGGCTCCAGAGGAAATAGCCCCAGCCTATCCAGCCTCTCCCTCTAGCTCAAACTCTCCAACCCTTGTAATATCTTTGTAAATCTTTTCTGAACCCTTTCAAGTTTCACAACATCCTTCCTGTAGCAGGGTGATCAGAATTGAACAGAGTATTGCAAAAGGTGGCCTAACCAATGTGCAGTACAGCCACAACATGACCTCCCAAATCATATACTGAATGCACTGACCAATAAAGGCAAGCTAACCAAACACCTTCTTCATTATCCTGTCTACCTGCGACTCCGCTTTCGAGGAACATTGAATCTGCACTCCAAGGTCTCGTTGTTCAGCAACACTCCCCCAGGACCTTACTATTAAGTGTATATGTCCTGTGCTAATTTGCCTTTCCAAACTGGAGCACCTCATATTTATCTAAATTAAACTCCATTTGCCCCTCCTCAGCCCATTGGCCCATCTGATCAAGATCCCTTTGTACACTGAGGTAACCTTCTTTGCTATCCACTACACCACCAATTTTGGTGTCATCTGCAAACTTACTAAATGTACCTCCTGTGTTCATGTCCAAATTATTTACATAAATGACAAAAAAGCAGTGGGCCCAGCACTGATCCTTGTGGCACACCATCGGTCGTCAGCCTCCAGTCCGAAAAACAACCTTCTGCCACCACCCTCTGTCTTCTATCTTTGAGTCAGTTCTGTATCCAAATAGCTAGTTCTCCCTCTATTCTGTCTGATCTAATCTTGCTAACCAGTCTACCATGTGGAACCTTGTCGAACACCTTACTGAAATCCATATAGATCATATCCTCTGCTCTGCCTTCATCAATCCTCCTTGGTACTACTTCAAAAAAACTCAATCATGTTAGAGACACCATTTCCCACGCACAAAGTCATGCTGACTATCCCTAATCAATCCTTGCCTTTCCAAATATATGTAAATCCTGTTCCTCAAGAATCCCTCCAACAGTGTGCCCACCAGTGAAGTCAGGCGCACCAGTCTATAGTTCCCTGGCTTTTCCTTTCCACATTTCTTAAATACTGGCACCACATTAGACAGCCTCCAGTGTTCCGGTACCTCACCTGTAGCTATCGATGATACAAATATCTCAGCAAGGGGTCCAGCAATCACTTCCCTAGCTTCCCACAGAGTTCTAGGGTACACCTGATCAGGCCTAGGGATTTATCCACCTTTATGCATTTTAAGACGTCCAGCACCACCACCTCTGTAATGTGGACATTTTTCAAGATGTCACTGTTTATTCCCCCAAGTTCTCTAGTTTCCGTATCCTTTTCCACCTGATGCAAAATACTCGTTTAGTATCTTCCCCTATCTCCTGTGGTTCTACACCTAGGTGACTTTGCTGATCTTTAAGGGGCCCTGTTCTCTCCCTAGTTATTCTTTTGTCCTTAATGTATTTGTAGAATCCCTTTGGATTCTCTTTAACCTCATTTGCCAAAGCTATCTTGTGTTGCCTTTTTCCCCCTCCTGACTTCCCTCTTAAGTATACCTCTGCTGCCTTTATAATGTTCTATGCATTCACTCAATCTCCTGTCTATACCTGACATATGCAACCTTCCTTTTCACAACCAAAATCTCAATTTCTCTAATCACATAGCATTCCCTATACTTACTGGCCTTGCCCTTCATCCTAACAAGAACATACTGTCTCTGGACTCCCGTGTCATTTTTGAAGGTTTCCTATTTTCCAGCCGTCCCTTTCCCTGTGAATATCTGCTCCCAATCAACTTTTGAAAGTTCTTGCTTAAAACCGTCAAAATTGGCCTTCGTCCAATTTAGAACTTTAGCGTTTAGATTTGGGTCTATCCTTTTCCATCACTACTTTAAAGTAGAATAATGATCACTGGCCCCAAAGTGCTCCCCTGACTGATGCCTCAGTCACCTGCCCTGCCTTATTTCCCAAGAGTAGGTCGAATTTTGCTCCTTCTGTAGTCAACTCATCATTGCTGGGCATCTGGTGTCACATGAAGACGCATGGGTGAGGATGGCATATTTCTTTCCCTAAAGGATGTTAGTGAACCAGATGGATTTTTACTACAATTGACAATGGTTGCATGGTCGCTATTCAATGAACTTGTGAATTCAATAAAATCTGGAATTACATTTCACCATCTGCCTTGGTGGGATTCAAACCCTGACCCCAGAACATTGGCCTGAGGTTAGGATTACTAGTTTAGTGGCATTATTACTATGCCTAATGATAATGCACTTGGGGATGTCCTGAAGTTGTGAAAAGTGCTGTGTAAATGTAAGTTCTTGAATTGCAACAAAATTTTGTGTTTCTATGGAAGTAGTGGTCTGATATAATTTCTATCATATGTTTCAAAGTAAAAAATGCAATCGTTGCAAGTTGATGACAGTGTAAATAAATGTTATCGAAACTGTGTGAGGAAATGCTAAACCACTTTTTTAAAGAGCAACATTTTAAGTTAGCCCTGCTTTCTAAATTTATTTCATATTGAAACAAGTGTGAAGGATTTTGTAAAGAATAGTAATAATTAACTTCAAAATAAGATTAACACGTTTTGTGTATATGTTTCATTACAACTTTTGCAATATCTTCGTAAATTTTTTTTATTGATATTTGAAAAATGGAGTTGAGGAAAAAGTATCTTGAGTGTACCTTCAGAGCTTCCTTTATTGCCTATTTCACACACACTACAGTTCTTGAAAGGAAAGGCATAAATTTGCTGAGCGCTGAGGGTTGGACTACAGGAGCAACGCAAAAACTCATAGACGTTTACAGCATAGAAGGAGGTCATTCAGTCCGTCCTGTCCATAAGTCAACAAAAATCTGATTCCTTCTGAGGAAGGATCACTGGAACCGAAATGTTAACTTTTATTTTTTCTTCACAGATGCTGCCAGACCTGCTGACCTTTTCCAGCAGCCTCTGTTCTGTATCTGAATATGCTTGCCCATTTTTCGGCTTTTGGCCAACAGCAATGGCAACGGCAACACAAGTGTATACCTAAATTCTGCTTAAATGTTATAAGAGTTTCTGAGACAACCACCAGCCTTTCAAGCAATGAGTTCCAGATTCTGACCACCTTCTACGTGACAATGTTTACCCATCACTTAGCTTTCTACCTGTTACCTGAAATTTATGCCCCCTGGCTTTTGACCCTCTACAAGTGGAAAAGTACCTTTCTGTCCACCCTATCTATGGCCCTCATAATCTTATACATCTCTATCAGACTCCATTTTGGAAAGTCAAACCAAGGTAGGACTTGTACAGTAAATGGTAAGATCCTGAGGAGTGTTCTGGAACAAGAGACCTAGGAGTACAAGTACATAGTTCATTGAAAGTAGCGTCACAGGTGTGCAGGGTAGTGAAGAAGGCATTTAGCATGTTGGCCTTCTTCGGTCGAGGCATTGGGTATAGGAATTGGGAAGTTATGTTACAGTTATATAAGTTATTGGTGAAGCTTCACTTGGAATATTGTGTACAGTTTTGGTCACCCTGTTATAGGAAAGACATAGTTAAACTGGAAAATGTGCAAAGAAAACTTGAACATGTTGCCAGGACTAGTAGGCCTGAGTTATAGGGAGAGGTTGGCCAGGATATGACTGTATTCCTTGGAATGTAGGAGAATGAGGGGTGACCTTATTGAGATGTATAAGTTATGACGGGCATAGATAGGATGAATGAATATAGTTTTTTTCCCAGGGATGGGGAATTGAAAACTAGAGGGCATAGGTTTAAGGTGAGAGGGGATAGATTTAAGAAGGACCTGAGGGGCAACTTCTTCATGCAGAGAGTGTTGCATATATGGAATGGGCTGCCAGAGAAAGTGGTTCGGGCAGGTACAATAGCAACATCTAAAAAACATTTGGATAGGTACATGGATGGGAAGGGTTTAGAGGGATATGGACCAAATGCAGGCAGTTAGAATTAGCAGAGTGGACACCATAGTCAGCATGGACCAGTTTGGGCCAAAGGGTCTGTTTCCAAGCTGTATTACTCTGACTCTTCCCTTAACCTTCGCTGCTCCAGGGAATACAACCTCAGTCTATCCAATCTTTCCTCAAGGCTGAGATCCGCCACCCAGGCAGCATCCTGGTAAATCTCCTCTGCATCCTCTCTGCCGTAATCACATCCATTCTAAATAAAGCCAAGTATCTTTCTGCTGCCTTAATCACCTCGTCTACCTGCACTGCCACTTCCAAAGATCTGTAATTTATGCACACCAAGATCCCTCTGATCCTCAGTAATTTCCATGACCCTAGTGTTCATTGTGTCATGGCTGGTGTGGACTCAATGGGCCAAATCACCTACTTCCGCACTTCTGGGATTCTGTGATGACTGATTTATCCTTTGTGTTGTCAGACCTCCCAAGTGCAATTCCTAACCATTTCCTGTGTTGAATTCCATTTGCAATTGCTGTACCTAAGCGCGCAGTCTATTGATAGCCATGAAATGCAGGAGACTATCATTGTCACTATTTACCACCCTATCAAGAAAGACTAACTTCAATTGTACAGAACACTGGCGCGCTCACACCTGAAAAATTATGCACAGCTTCCTATGCCTAACGAAAAGTATACTTACAATGAGAAAGTGCTGCAAAGGTAAATCAGACTGATTCCTCGGATGGTGGATCTGTTCTATGAGGGAGGATTGAAAGGCTAAGTCTGTATTCTCTAAAGTTTAGCGTAAAGAAAGATGATCTCATCAGAAACCTGAAATTCTTAGTGATAGAACAGATGCAGAAAGGGTATTTTCTTTGGTGTGTGGTCTTGAACCAGGTTACAAAACATAAGACAGGTCATTTAGATGTGGAGACAGCTCTTCACTCAGAGGGCTGGGAATCCTTGGAAATTTCCTACCCCTGAGAGCTGTGGAAGTTTTTAGTTTTAATTTTAATTTTAAGACAAAGATTGCTTGATTTCTAGTTTCAAATGGTCAAGTGATGTGGGAATTATGTGGGAATATGGAATTGGGGTGAATGATCATCAGAATGACATGCAGGTACAGGGGGCTGAATGGCCTACTGCTGGTTTTATGTTCTGATGAGGACATTTCATATAACTGGCATAGTAAACCTTCTATCTTAAAAGCAATCTTAAAACAAGTAAAGGTTTCCTATCTTGTGATAATTGTAGTTTTATAAATGTTTATGATCTTGATTGTAAATGTAACACTACACCTTTAACAAAGCAGCATTTCCAAAGGCACCTCACAAGAATATTCTCAAGTAACTCTTGATACACTCGACTGCAATTTGACAAATATTTAACTGTTAACTTTTCTGGCATCACATTATCCCCTTTGAATGAAGCTGAATGTTGATTTGAGTTTGGAGCTTGAATTAAAAAGCAGCGGGAACAAGCCAGTGAGATTGGGAGTAGTTTTGTGTTTAATTTCACACACCCAGCACAGGCATTCTGGTTTTATTAGGACAGACCTGTGCATTCATTTGGGATTCGCTTATACAGGAGGGAGAAACGACAGGTGCGGAGTTTAGTGAGTTAAAGTCGAAGTGCAAATAACCCATTTGAACAGTATTGCAACAATGTTTACCAATTCAAGCACCATGCGCCTTAACCTTAGAATATTAACAAAGAAGTCCACCAACTGAAATTTTTAAAAAATCATTGGCTTTTGTCATTAATTACTTTTTGAAATGCAGTCCTTGTAATTAGCTGTAGAGTAGTTTGGACTATCATGATGTTACTAAACGTGCCAAATAAATTCCAGAATGCCTTTCTTGGCTTTCGGCACTTTTTCAGTTCTGGCTGAAAGTGGAACTGATTAGCCTTTTAGTAAGCAAGATTGGAATAGTTTCCAGATAATATTGCTGCACTGAATAGACTGGGGCTTTTTCTCTCTGGGGTGTCAGAGGCTGAGGCATGTTTGTAAAATCATGAGGGGCACGGATAGGGTGAATAGCCAAGGCCCTTTTCCCAGGGTAGGGGAATATGAAACTAGATGGCATAAGTTTAAGGTGAGAGGGGAAGATTTAAAAGGGACCTAAGGGGCAACATTTTCGTGCAGAGGGTGGTGCGTGTATAGAATGAGCTGCCAGATGAAGTGGTGGTGGTGGGTACAATTACAACATTTAAAAGCCATCTGGATGGGTTCACGAATAGGAACGGTTCAGAGGAATATAGGCCAAATGCTCGCAAATGGGACTAGGTCAGATTGGGATGCTGGGTCGGCATGGATGAGTTGGACTGTAGGGTCTAAGTGCTTTCTGACTCTCTAACATTTGATATTGAAGCATGTGAGGGGATACATGGGTAGATCAGCTCAGCCGTGGAGCTATGAGTGGAGTTTGGCACGTCTGTAAGACAAAGTAGGAGATGGAGTGCTTTACAGTGAGAGTCTCTAGAGCTTTGAGTCTGTTTGATGCCTTCAATTTCTGTCAGTAGTGAAGTGATGAAACTTAGAAATGTTCAAGTGACCAGAATTGAAGAATTGCAGAGATATTGGCAGTTTGGAGAACAAGAGGATCTACAAACATAGAGAGGGGCGAGAACTTTAAGATCCAGACGTTGGATTCAGATTCGACATAAATCGGTAAACATGGGTGATAAACAAGTGGGACGTCGTGTGTGTGTTAGGATGCAGACAACAGATGTTTGGATGAGCTTGAAGTTATCAGATGGGAAATTAGCCAGGAGAGGTTTGGTATTTAAGTGTCATTGGCTAGGAAAGTATTTATTGTCTATCTCCAGTCACCCTCGAGACGATTCAAGTTGCAGCTCACCATCTCTTTATCAAGGGAAATGAAGGATGGACAGTAAATGCTATCCTTATCAGCTTTACCCTCATCCTATGAATAGATAAAAACTGCACTGAGTGAGAATGCTACACTTAATCACTTTCTCTCAATTGCTCCTGCACTGGAGTTTTGAATGTTATCTTCTGAAATAGATTTATCTTGTTCATTTGAATGATGCAATGCTAATTGCTTCCATCCACTTTCTAACTTTATATGGCCTTTTAGATGTAAATGCAAAAGTAGCGTGATAGAATGGAGGTGGGATTGGAAAGAGAGCATATTGAACAAAAATGGCTGTCAATTTTCTCCCACAATCAGCAATGAAGTCAATTGTAAGTTTCAGTTGAAAATCTGTGATCAGGATAGAAGGAGAACCCAACTGCTCTTCAAATAGTACATTCATGTGAGAGGACAGCAGAATCTTCAGTTTACTAGATCATTGACAAGTCTAGAACTTCTAACAGTGTAGCACTTCCTTATTACTGCAATGGATGGTTGGTCTTAGATTTTTTTTTGCTGAAGTGTCTGGAATCGAATTCGCAGCGTGACTCAGTATCATTTTTAAAATGTCTTGCTGAGGAGTTCGGAAGTGAAATTATGTCTGACATGTTAAACTGTAGGTAAGGCATGTACTTAGTGCAAGAAGTTTTGTTTCCATTGGTTATACACAGACAATAGCCAGTTATTTTAGAAGGATGATCCTGGGGATGAAGGACAATTGAGAACTCTGGATCTTAACTCAGTGGTGTTTCGAAAGATGAGGGGGTGGAATCTCATTGAAACTTAGAATACAGAGAGGCCTGGATAGAGTGGACATGGAGAAGATGTTTCCCCTTCTAGGAGAGACTGGGAATCAAGAGCACAACCACCATGTGATGAGATGACCCTTGAGAACTGAGATGACAGAATTTCTTCAGCAAGAGGGCTATTAAAATGGGGAACTTGTTGCCTCCACAGCCTTTTGCAGCAAAGTGATTGAGTGTATTGGAAGACAAAGGTAGATAGATAGGTTCTTGATTAGTAAGGCCATCAAGGGCTACAGGGAGAAGGCAGGAGAATGGGATTGAGAACCATATTGGCCACGATCAAATGATCGAGCAGACTTGATAGATCAAATGGCCTAATTCCGCTCCTGTATCGGTCAACGGTCTTATTTAACTGCAGTTTTTAGTTCATGTAAGTTACATAATAATACCAACTACTGGGCTGCAGCTAAGCAGTACCTTGAGTACTTTTAAAAATATTTTGCTGAATCACGTAAGAACTTGTTAAGATTTCTAGTCATTTTAACACTTGGTTTTATGTGAAATTGCATTTTATTGTTTTAAGAAACCCAATGCAATACCTTGTAAAGCTGATGAGAAAATAAACCTGAGTTGGTTAATTATTGGTTTGTTTTTTTTTGATAAACTGATCCAAAACATTTTCTTCCTACATTGTCCTGTGCCAATTAAGTTTTAGTCTGTATGAATAAGATGGGTGTTGTCTTGTGAGTGATGCCTCTTTCTCTTGCCCCACCCCAGAACAGAGTATAACTCCTTATTTCTAGGTATTCAATTTTCACTATTGTGTGATTAATGCAAGCATTCAATTTTGACTTTACTGCTTTAAAGGCTTCTTGAATACTAAATTCATTTCTCCCAGAATGTCTGTTACATCAAGGGGATATGATGATGAAAGGTCCAGGAAATCACTGCGGTTCCTTTGTGTGAAGGGGCGAAAGCAGTCATGTTCAGTCCTATACTCATCACACTAATAATCAGAATTGATGCAAGTTCTGTACTTATCTATACTGCATTATTGTTTCGTTTTCTAAACTAAAATAGCCTTGTTTTTCAGCAAACAGCTGAGAAAACCTATTTTCCAATTTGGGATTGAATGATCAAAATCAGTTTATATTTGGGGTCAAAAGTAAAGCGTGAGTTTGCTGGAAATCTGAACTTGAAACAGGAAGTTTGGAAATGCTCCAGTGGGGCAATGTCTGTGGAGTAAGGAAAATAGAATTAAGTTTTTAGGTCAATGACCTCTCATCAGAACTGAAGAGATGAACTTTAACTATGTAATAAACTGTTGAAAAGGAGAAGAAAAACATCAAAACAGAAATTCTGTGATAGGATGGAGAGCAAGAGTGATTAAGTTAGAAAACTAATGATGTTGCCTTCGCAGTGTTCAAGCCACCTTTTACAACTTTTACCTGGTTTAGGTAATAGTTGAAAGGCCTCAAGGTGTTTTGTTCCTTGCTTATAGTCAAAGACCGAAGGTTTCTGTGGAGGATGAGAAAAGGACTTGTACGTGCAAAACATTGGTCTAAAAATGGATTGACTGTGAGCAGTGTGGGAATATTGGTCATTGACTTGATGTTGCTTGGATTTGTAATGGTGCCATTGTTGTAAAAATTCTGCTGTCCTCTGGTTCAGAGAATAATTCTGGAATTTGGGATTGAAATTGAACCTTACTTCAAATTTTAAAATTTGATGATATGGATACTATGCATTAAATTTGTTAGAGAGCCACGACAGGTAGGACAGAAGTGAAAGCCACCGTCTGTGAGGCAATGTTAAACATTGCATTCTTTCATGTTAATCCTGCCAGTTAAATGCACTATGATTTTGCAAAGCATGCTTTTGGGGTTTGTAATTTGATGATTAAAGTTAAGGAGCTAAGAATGTAGACATCAATTTTGAAGAATGTATTATCCTATTTATAAGAAACATGGTTGGAAAGCCAGGGCCATAATGTACTGTGCCAGTAATTACTCTGAAAAACATACTACCTCAGTCAGAAGATTGAGAGTTCAGGCCCTATTTCAGAGAATTCAGAGAATAATTAAAGCTAGTGCTTTAGCACAGGACTACAACAGTGCTGCACTATTGGATGGGATGTCTTTCCTGTGAAATGATATACTGAGGCGATGTGTACAAAAAAACTCTCATTCAATATGTGGAAGTATTCTACTAGAGAAAGAGCAGTACTTGACCTTCAGTGGGAAATAGGCAGAGCAAGTGACAGAGATGTAAGAAGGGGAGCATTTGGAGCCACTGATCATAATTCTTCTAGTTTTAAAGTGATTATGGAAAAGGATAGAACTTATCTGAAAGTTAGAGTTCTAAATTGGATGAAGGCCAATTTTGACATTATTAGGCAAGAACTTTCAACTGTTGATTGGGGGAGGCTGTTTGCAGCTAAAGGGATGGTTGGGAAGTGGGAGGGCTTTAAAAATGAGATAATGAGAGTTCAGAGACAGTATTTTCCTGTTATTGTGAAGGGCAAGGCTGGTAGGTATAGGGAGTGCTGGATAACTAGATAAATTGAGGCTCTGATCAAGAGAAAGAAGGAGGCATATATCAGGTATAGATGGCTGTGCTAAGCCAATCCCTAGAAGAGTATAAGGGCAGTAGGAGAATACTTAAGAGGGAAGTCAGGAGGCCATAAAGGTGACATGAGATAGCTTTGGTAAATAGAGTTAAGGAGAGTCCAAAAAGATTCTATAAGTACATGAAGGACAAAAGAGTAACTAGGGATAGAATAGGGCCCCTTTAAGGATCAATGTGGCCATCTATGTGTGGAACCACAGGAGATTGGTGAGATACTAAACAAATATTTTGTGTCATTCTTTACTGTGGAGAAGGGCATGGAAGCTAGGGAACTTGGGGAAATAAATAGTGATGTCTTGGAAAGAGTTCATATTACAGAAGAGGAGTTGCTGGAACAATTAAAAGTAGACAAATTCCTGGGACCTGATCAGGTGCAGGACTCTGGTAAGCTAGGGAGGAGATTGCTGTGCCCCTTGCTTAGGTATTTGTATCATTGATAGCTATGAGTGAGGTGTTGGAAGACGAGATTGGCTAATGTGATACCATTATTTAAGAAAGGCCATAAGGAAAAGCTGGGGAACTGTAGACCAGCGAGCATTGTGAGTGGTGGGCAAGTTGTTGGGGATTCTGACGGATAGGATTTACGTGCGTTTGGAAAGGTAAGGACTGATTAGGGGTAGTCAGCATGGCTTTTTTGCATGGGAAATCACATCTCACTAACTTGATTAAGTTTTTCATTTGAAGTGGTAACAAAGGAGGTTGACGATGGCCGAGTGGTAGACATTGTCTATGTGGATTTCAGCAAAGCATTCAACAAGGTTCCGCATGGTAGACTGGTTAGAAAGGTTAGATCACTTGAGATTCGGGGGAGCTAACCATGGATACAAAATTAGTTTGAAGGTAGGAGACAGAGGATAGTGATAGAGGGTTGTTTTTAGGACTGGAGGCCCGTGACCAGTGGTTTGCCACAAAGGTTGGTGCTGGGTCCGCTGCTTTTCATCATTTAGATAAGTGATTTGCAAAGGAATATAGGAGATGTGGTTAGTAAGTCTGCAGATGACGCCAAAACAGGTGGTGTAGTGGATAGTGAGAAGTAATATCTCTGAGCACAATGGAACCTTTATCAGATGGGCCAATGGGCCGAGAAGCAGCAGATGGAGACTAATTTAGTTCGATGTGAGGTGTTATGTTTTGGTAAGGCAAACCAGGGCAGGACTTATACAGTTAACGGTAGTGTCCTGGGGAATGCTGCCAAACAAAGAGACCGAGGCGTGCAAGTGCAGAGTTCCTTGAAAGTAGAGTCGCAGATAGACAGGTTGGTGAAGAAGGCATTTGGCATGTTTGCCTTTATTGGTCAGTGCATTGAGTATAGGAGTTGGGAGGTTGTGTTGTGGATGTGCAGGACATTGGTGATGCCACCTTTAGAATATTGTGTACCATTCTGGTCACCCTCCTATAGAAATGATGTTGTGAAACTTGAGAGGGTGCAGAGAAGATTTATAAGGATGTTGCTGGGAGTGGAGGGTTTGAGCTATTGCGAGAGGCTGATTAGGGAGAACTTCATTCCCTGGAGTGTTGGAGACTGTGGGGTGACCTTATTAGAAGTTTATAAAATGATGAGGGCCATGGATAGGGTGAATAGCCAAGGTCTTTTTCCCAGGATAGAGGAGTCCAAAACTAGAGAACGCAGGTTTAAGGTGAGAGGGGAAAGGTTTAAAAAGGACTTGAGGGGTGATTTTTTCATGCAAGGGGTGGTGCATGTATGGAATGAGATACCAGAGGAAGTGGTGGTGGCAGGTATAATTGCAACATTTAGAAGGATTCTGGATTCACGAATAATAAGGGTTTAGAGGGATGTGGGCAAATTGCGGGCAAATGGACTAGATCAGATTTGGATGTCAGGTCAGTGCGGATGAACTGGACCGAAGGGTCTGTTTCCATGCTGTATGACTGCCCGATCACGTGGAAGTAGGAGCTGACACAACCCTGTTTCAATTAAAAACAGAGCCATTTTTCTGATATGTCGGTCAATACCTCTCAAGTAACCTAATAAAACGAATGCTTCGGTCACTTCCATGAAATGAGATCACTGCTGTATGTATGACCCTCCTGCATGCAAGTCGGCTGTCAACTTGCCAGAGTTGTGAGGGTAACTACACATCAGAAGTGCATAATTGGCTTTATGTCTGCCATGGAAGTTGCAGCATAAAGACCACTTCTTTCTTTTTGTCTGCGTCAAAGTACAGATTCCCAGAAATAGTTTCAGTTGACTCTAAGTTTAGTTACTTGATCAAATGTGAAGCCATTGGGACCTTGTGCTTCACAATGTCCCACAGATGCGTTCCTTGCTGCATTACTTATTGTGAACTAGCCCAGAATTATATGTTAGTAATAGTTGGCATCCCTAGGCAATGAGCCGCAGTGGTTTGCCTTGCTCAATTTAAAACGGGCTCCCACATTGCAAACGCAGTGATCTAGTAAAGAACTTGGATTAATGAAATGGGCAGTTTCAAGTCTAGGAGATGATATACTTTGGAAGGAAGAATGTAGAAAGGCAATATAACACTAAATGCAATTTTAATAGGAGTGTAGGAAAACTGATCGAATTTTGTTGTATGCAAGTCTTTAAGTTGGCAGACTAAATTGAGAAGACTGTTCTTTTGTAAAACACAGATATGTGAACCTTTAGCCTTAGTAAAAGTAGGAAGGAGTACAAACCAAGACTAAGATGTGAAACCTTCATAAACTATGGTTAGATCTCAGCTGATGTGTTGTTCAGCTCGGGTAAGACAGTTTAGGAAGGATGTCAAGGCCTTGGGGAAGGTACAGATACAATGCACTAAAATCATACCAGGGATTTGGAGAGACTGGAGAAGCTGGCGTTTTGTGCCTCTTAGATCACATAACCATAGATTTAATAGAGGTGTTCAAAATTCTGAATGGTTTTGATTGAGAAGCTGTTTTCAGTGGCAGAAGTGTAGGTTACCAGAGGATACAGTTTTAAGCTGATTGGTGATTGCTTAAAGAGCCAGAGGTGACGTGAGCAAACTTCTTTTTTGCACAAAGAATTAATGTCATCATAAATGAATCGGTGATAGGAGCAGATTCAGAATAACTTTCAAAAGGGAATTGGATACGCAATTGAAGGGAAAGAGTGGTGGAATTGGGACTAGTGGGATAGTGAATAGATCTTTCAAAAGGGCCAGCGCAAGTATGATGAATGAATGACCCCCTGTGCACTATCGATACCAAAATATAAAAAAAGTATTGAGATTATGTTCAGTCATACAGGGTATTGGTCACACCACATCTGGAGCGCTGTGTACAGAATTGGTTTCTTACAGTATTTAAGGAACAATATTAATGTGTTGGAAGCAGTTCTCCTATCTGGAATTGGTGGATTGCCTTATGAGGAGCAATTGGACAAGTTAGGCTGGAGTCCAGAAGGGTGAAAAGTGACTTGTTTGAAACATTTTAAAGCTTAAGGGGTCTTGAGAGGATAAATGTGAAAAGTGTTTTGTGGGTGAATTCATAATCAGGAGGTTATTGTTTCAAAATAAAAAATTACCCATTTAAGATAGCAATTTGGAGATTTGTTTTTCCTCAGGTTTGTGAATCTTGGAAATTTTCTTCCTCATAAAGCAGTGGAAGCAGCATCCTTGAATATTTTTAACATTTGAGTTAGACAGACTCCTGGTAAGCAAGGTGGTGAAAGGTTATCAGAGGTTGGGAGGGAATGTCATAGAGTCGGAGGTCTGCAGCCTTCAGCCCAACTTACCCATGCTCTCCGGTTTTCATAATTAGAACATAGAACTGTATTGCACAGGGATGGGCCCTTCGGCTCACAAAGTTTTGCCAAATGCAATGCCAAATGAAACTATTCCCTTCTGCCTGCCATTGGTCCGTATCCCTCCATACCTTGCATATTCATGTGCTTATCTAAAAGTCCCTTAAACACCCATATCTTATCTGCCTCCACTATCGCCCCAGCAGTGCGCTCCACACTCTTACCACTCTCTGTGTAAAAAAAAAAAATTACTCAGTGTTTTTTCAAAAAAAACACTTGCCCCTCATGTTTCCTTTGAACTTCGCTCCACCCCCACCCCCAACCTTAAATGCATGCCTCCTAGTTTTAGACATTTCAACTCTTGGCGAGGGTGGGGGGGTGGGGGAGAAAGATTCTGAACGTCAACCCTATCGTTGCATCTCATAACTTTTTAGACTTCTATCAAGTCTCCCCTCAACCTGTGCAGCTCAAGAGAAAACAGCCCAAGGTTTTTCTAGCCTCTCCTTTATAGCTCATACTCTCTAATCCAGGCAGCATCCTGGTCAACCTTTTCTGCACCTTCTCCAAGGCCTCCATGTCCTTCTGTCAATGTGGTAATCAGAATTGAGTTCAATAGTCTAAATTTGGCCTAACCAAAGCGTTACAAAGCTGCAACATGACATCCTGACTCTTGTACTCGATTCCCCGAACAATAGAGGCAACCATGTCATACACCTTCTTTCCCACCCTATCTACTTGCAAGGCCATTTCCAAGGAGCTATGGACTTGAACCCCAAGATCCCACTGTACATCAATGCTGTTCACGGGTGCTGGCATTAACTGTGTACTTTTCCTTTACATTTGATCTCCAAAGTGCAGCATCTCACACTTAGCCAGATTAAACTCCATCTGCCATTTCTCTGCTGGTATCTGCAACTGATCTATATCCCACTGTATCCTTTGACAACCTTCTACACTGTCCACAACTCCACCAATCTTCGTATCGTCTGCAAACTTACTAACCCACCCATCTACGTTTTCATCTAAGTCATTTACATATATCACAAACAGCAGAGGTCCCAGTACATATCCCTCCAGAATGCTACTAGTCACAGATTTCCAGCCTGAAAAACACCCATCCACTAATACCCTCTGTCTTCTATGGTCAAGCTAATTCTGAATCCACGCATCCAAGTCACCATGGATCCCATGCATCTTAATCTTCTGGATGAGCCTACCATGAGGGACCTTGTTGAAAGCCTGACTAAAATCCGCGTAGACAACATCCACTGCCCTACCCTTATCAATCACGTGCGTTACCTCTTTGAAAAAGTCAATCAATTTAGTAAGACATGACCTGCCCTGCACAAAGCTGTGCAGACTGTCCCTAATTAAGCCATACTTTTCCAAATGTAAACTAGGCCCATTTGTCCAAATGTGTAAAGACAGAGGACTCTGAAGGAACCAAGTGGCAGTTAATGCATTTGTTTGTTCGTATGTAAGTTATGCCACTTGGGGTGACTAAATTTGTTTTGATTTATGTGAATTTTGACTATTTACTGAATGTGGACACAGGGTCAAGGGGCAGAGTGAGCTACTCTTGCTTCTAGTTTGTACGAACCACTGTAATTTGATAACTCTCACCCAGCCACTGTGGACGGACCATGTGTAAGGAGTTTGTGAGACATTATTTGTTTGTTCCCAATGCCCTGTGGTAATGGACTGTTATTATATAATGCATAGTTCTGTACAATGTGAAATTGGAAAGGACACAATTCCCTCAGGGGTATTGGGTGGCTCAGCACAACATGGGGTCTTTGGGAAGCATTGTCCCCATCCTACTGAATGCAGAAAGAAATAGATTTATATTTGACGTGTCCTATGACCTCTAGTGGAAAAGGAATGTGGTACGCTGGCTGTATGAGACAGGTGCTAGGGCATGTTTTCCTTATCTAATTTGCAGATGGACAGCTATGACCAGCCTTTGGCATATCCCAGGGGCAACTCTTAGTTGCTAACCCAGAGTGAAGTGTGTAGTTGATGGTGGACCAGTTCCATGGGTCGTAGTGACTATTCAGAGCTGGCAAAATGGAGCCCATTTTACATTGCTAAACAACACTCCGACCATCTTTAATATAAGTTCCATCATCGGTATTAGCCAGCACCTTCAGGAGATGAAGTGGAGAAAACTGGAAAGAGACTTTTTATTCATTGCAGTAAAGCATCTTTATTTTGGTTTCGGATGGTTATCACTTCATTCTTTCCACTTTTGGTTTGTTTTCCAGAGTTTGGTTTACTCGCCAAGTCCTTTATTGATGAGGGAAAGCTGGTACCAGATGATGCAATCACTCGAATCATACTACATGAACTGAAACAAATGACCCAGTACAGCTGGCTGCTTGATGGTAAGGATGTTTGCAGAATGGACGGAGTTCCAACTATGTACTTGAAATGAGTTTACACAAAGTTAAAACACTTTTATATAAGTGTCTAGTATTGGAAAACATAGAATGCTGGGATATTTGCTGCATTGCACTACTTTTATCAACGAATCCAAGTGTCATGCCTCAATTTGTGGTCTGATGCGTTCTAGCCTGTGAGAATGGCAGCAGATTGCGACGGGTAGAAGTCATCAGTTTTTTCTGGCAATTTGGCAAACGGTCAGTTGGCTGAAGTGGAGTTACTCAGTCTCTCCTTCTCTGGGAAGGACACCCACACTCGGACACAATGGGATCTGGGAAGCATGTTGACACTGTTTATGGAAAAACACCTTTCCAATTATGTTTATTTATTCAGGTTTCTAAATTCTCTTCTTTCACACCTGATTTTTGTGTTATACTGCGAGTGAATTGTTAACATCTCCAAAAAGCCAGCATCCTGCGAAGAATCAGGTTGGGCAGGACTGAAACAAATGAGCTCAGGCCGACGGTTTAAAATGTCTCTGATCTTGAGGGAGTAACTCATACTGCTGCCAAATCATCAAGTGCTCACTATTCTTAACTCTAAGGGACTGCAGTTTAATGCGAGAGGGAATTGGATGATGATTTGGATAGAAATAGTGTGCGATGATATAAAGAAAAAGCAGGAGATTGTCACGAGGTAATTATGCTCGTTTGAAGATCCAATGCAGGCACAATGTGATGAAAGATGTAAGATTCTGATTGTGCTGAGTCTGGGTTTATTGTCAATCCCAAGTTAGGTGGGATGGCAAGCTGAAGGCAACAGACAAAGGCTGCACAGAGATCGACGGGGTCAAATGAAAGGGCAACTAGGTGGCAGAGGGAGTGGGATATGTGAAGTCATTCACTTTGGCTGTATGAATAGAAAAACCAAATAAATTTTAAAAGGTATGAAAATTATAAATATCAACTTTCAGAGAGACTTGGGGATACTTGTACAATACCGATAGTGAGCATGTGAGTACAGTGATAGTTAGGTAAACAAATTGCATGTTTGGTCTTCATGGCAAGGAGATTGGAGTACAAAAATAAAGAAGTTCTTGTATGATTAAGAACGTAGCATTTAGGAGCGGGAGTAGAACGTTCAGTCTGATCTGTCAATCAATAAGAGATACTTACATTATAGAATGGAGTAGGCTTGTCAGAGACAGTTTGAGTTATTCTTGGAGTTATTCATGGAGGTTAACTTATTCTGTGGAGAGACTGACTCTTTGGGTCATACCAGACGTAAAACGATAACTGAGATAACAAGGTGTGGGGCTGGATGAACACAGCAGGCCAAGCAGCATCATAGGAGCAGGAAAGCTTGACGTTTCGGGGATGAAGGGTCTAGGCCC
>JAHRHZ010000024.1:9046841-9107874 GCA_024137785.1 Ginglymostoma cirratum
ACATCTACAGTAATTTGGTTTTATTCATGCTGAAGTCAACATGGTTGCAAGGAGAAATTGTTTCCCTTCTTCAAGCACACCCTATCCCCTCCAACCACAAAATAAAGGGGAGAATTGGGTAAACAAGTGATGAGCATGGAGTTGAGCTCTTGCTTAGTGAACAGTGTGTACTAGGAATTCCATCTTCAAATGTGGCAGCCAATTTTCAAACAAGTTCCTGCAACTCAGAATTGAGATAAGTGACCATCTAGTCGATGTTAGGGCTGTCCAGAATGCCACGTTTCATCAAATATTGTAATGGGAACTTTTACAGACACCTGAGTGTATATGTTTTAAGGTTTTATCTGAAAGACCGCACCTTCAACAGTTTGTTGCACTAAATAAATTAGGGCTCTTGAATTGTCAGCTGTACTATGAGATCAACTTTTTTATGATTCAGATACAAGAGTGCAACCACTGAGTCAAGGCTGATGAGATAAACCCTCGTAGTTTTGCAAGAATCAAGTATTAGCTCATCGAAGGCAGTTTCCTCCTTCTCCCGTTTAATCTGTTTCTGGAAGTCAGTATTCTGTATGAAGAGAATACTGTGTAGCAATGTTCTAATTTTTGCGCTTGTGTAAAGGCCAGATCTAGGGGAAAGAGGTGATCCTTTGACACTTCAAATAAGCAACAAAAATGTTTTCTTTATGAAAATGGAGGACCTAGTTATCCTTGAGTTGACATTTGCCTCTGTAATAACAATGGAGGATTTGCTTGTACTGTATACGTGATTGCTCACACAAAAAGTCTTCCTAATCTCAGATAGCTGGAGGAACTTGGTAACAACCGGGTGATTTCAAACAGGCATTGAGAAAAATTTTAGACTCCCTGTTAGTCCAGCTACTTGTGCACACATGGGACTGGAATCACATATAGACCCAACAAGGTCAGTGGGTTTGCTTCATTGAAGCATTTAAATGAACCTATTGGTCATAATTCAATAGATTGATGGTTATTTTTCACTGCACCAACTCAATCTGACCTCATGGGATTTGAATGTGTTCTCTAGGCCAGCAGTCCAGACCTACTACTAGCACAATTGTATTGCGTACAATCCTTGTTGTAACCATAAAAAGGACTGGGTGAAACCTCAAATTGTCGTGTATTTAAGAGGATCCAAAGGAGAGAAAATAAATATTCAAAGATTTACTAGGATATTTAACATAATTACTTTTTGAAGTAGATTGATAGAAATGTTGTTCTGGTCTCTCTTTCTGGAATTTAAAATCAGTCTTTTGAATCTGGATCCGGCTCATCCAAATAGCCTGTATACAGGGGCTAATTAAGAAGCAAAGTTCCTCCCTAATTCAATATGAGTTGTTTACAACATTTTTACAGCATAGGTAGGGCTGGTAAGTAATAATCATGGCAATGGTTAGTTCTTCACTGCTAAATAAATGGCTGCGGCTAATTTAAGTGCATCTTTTGAACTCCGTAAGATATCACAGAAACAATCTTTGTAGTTTGCCTGTGAGCGCAGTACTGGTGTAGTTATTTGGTATTAATAAATACAAGCTCCTTTTTAAACATTAGGAAGGATCTGGCCCAAATGCTGGCAAATGGGACGAGATATACATTTTGGATATTTGGTTGACATGGGTGAGTTGCACTGAAGGGTCTGTTTCCATGCTGTACATCTCTATGACTATATGAAGTCCTGTGACCCTTTATGGTGACATGGTAATGTTTAAAATGTGATTCATTACATTGTCTATTTCTCACCATGATTTTAAAGGGTTTCCCAGGACACTCCCACAGGCAGAAGAACTGCATAAAGTTTGCCAACCAGACACTGTAATTAACTTGAATGTCCCATTTGAGACTATCAAAAAGCGACTGACATCTCGCTGGATCCACCCAGGCAGTGGTAGAGTGTACAATACTGACTTCAACCCTCCGAAAGTAACAGTTAAGTATCCAGTTTAAAAGTAGTAGGTTTTATAAAACATATGATGTTTCACAAATGCATAGAAAATTCTGTTATTCTTCTTGTCTGCTACTTGTTAGAAGTTGATTATGTTTGCATAGCGCATCACTGAGCCATTTTTATGGCTCTGTACCGTGGAAGTATAATACCTATTACTATTTCCTATGAATTCCAGTCCCTTTAATTCACAGTTCAAAAATACTGTCTTAAAAAGTAGTTAGGCAAATTGGATCTTTGGACATTAAATGTTGGTTCAAAGTATTTTCTAGATGGGGAGAAGCTGAGATCCGTGTTTAGAAATCGCAAATCTACCGAACAGGTACAAAAATAATTCAAATGGGCAATGGAATGTTGATCTTTGTCTCCTGAGCACTATAATTCAAAGGTGTAGGAAGAACGATTTCCATTTATATGGCATGTTTCATTAACTGCATGACACTCCAAGGTGCTTTACAATCTGGCTAGCTTTGTTTGAAATGAAATAATTTTTGAAGTGCAAGAAATGAGAGACAGTGGAAAGATGCCACAAGCAGATGATCATCTGATTTTGGTTGGGGGGTAGACATTGGCCAGGACATGGGAGATACTCTGCATTCTTGTTTGAACAGTGTCATGGAATCTTTTCTACCCTCTTGAGCACAAATGGGGCCTCAGTTGAAAAAAAAACTCACCTGAAAGATAAAAACTACTACTTGTGCAGTACTTCCATAGCTTCCTCATCCAAGGGTGACACCTATTGTTTATGTAGAGGAAAGTTTAAATTAATCTGTCAAACTTGTTAAAAAGTAAGAATTGATTTGGAATCCAGTAGCTAGCCATATTACGAAGCTGAAACATTTTGGTTTCTTTACCTGTCTAACTCCTATTAGAATTAATTTTCTAAATAAAGTTCTTCAATCAGACTTTGTTGGGCAATACTTCTTTCTACTCAATGTATAAATTTTGAAGCTTGTTGGACATATGCTCGCTTTAATTTTGTATATATTGTCATGGAATATTTCTGACAAGGGAACAGAAGCTTACACAGTATCCCATTGAAGTTAACATTCCTCCAGTTCAATATTATTGCCCTCGATTGTTCTTTGTTCTTTTCCAGAACTGTTGTAAACCTGATGCTGATGTGACCAACGTCTCCCAAGTGCTCCCTGAAAACATATTCCCTTTGCTTCACTTCATTTCCCAAAATTGGGAATGGAAACATATTGATTAATCAAATGTTGAGGTTGGTTGGCACACCGAGCTGGTTTGTTGTTCTGCAGACGTTTCATTACCCTGCTGGGTACCATCATCAGTGCAGCCTCCAATGAAGCGCCGGTGTGTTTTCCCGCCTGGGGAAAACGTCTGCGGAACAACAAACCAGCTCGGCAAGCCAACCAGCCTCAACACCCACAGCCTGAGCTACAAATCTACTCCAAAACCTTAGTAATTAATCAAGTTCTCTTGCCCACGTTGCTGAAATTCTCCTCCATTTTGCTGTTTTCATTGACACTATCGCAGTTTTTTCTAGGATTACTAAAATTTCTCATTACATGGTGAATCTTGTGTCTTTCAGTTACTTGCCCACGATGTTTCTCCTCTGAATTCTTCCTACAATGTGGTGGTCTGTAGTACATGCCCAATAACTTAACGGTTCTTCCATCATCCTTTTAATCAAGATTTAAAAAAGTGTCCTAGCCCGAGTTTAACGCCACAAGAAAGAAAGCAAACGTTTAAACAAATGTTCTCTTCCTGTTTTACTAATCTAGGGCTGGTAGACATAACCTTTCTTGGTCTGCACAACATGTAGAAATGTAGGTGAAAACTGAAGTAGTTTAGTAGATGGCTCGCATAACTATTTAACCCACAGTCACAACTGCCATCGGTGTGGTGAAGGTGTTTACACTATGTTGTTGTGGTGTGATTCTAGGACACTTAGGACAGTTTAAAGTCAATAATATTGGTGTGGGACTGGAACTACTTATAGACCCAAAAAGGTCAGTACGTTTGCTTCACTGAAGCATTTAAATGAACCCATTGGTCACAATCTCACAGACTGATAGTTAGTTTTTACCAAGCCAACTCAAACTGACCTGGTGGGATTTGAATGTGTTCTCTAGGCCAGTAGTTCAGGCCTCCCAATTACTACCAGCATAATCACAATGTGTACAATCCCCTGCTTTGTAAATGTCAAGCTGACTGGTGCAATTCATAACATACCCTGGTTTCATGTTACTGCTAATGTTCTCAACAGAATGATGGGATGCTGACTAACGCTTTTGTCAGTTTGGGTCTTGAAGTGATTGTCACTCGGACTCATCAGCTAATGTGGAAGTACTGCTACTAGACATTGACTGTAAATGTTAAAAAAGGCAACTTCTCATTCAACTTCAAAGAGTTGATAAGTGGATTGGATTCATCCAGCTCTGCACCTTGTTATGTCAGATTCTCCAGCATCTGCAGTTCCTACTGTCTCTGAAAGGATTTAAGAACTGGTATGTTATACAGAATTGAACAATGAAAGTCTTCAGAGAGGACTTGGCGCCAGTACAAAATAGACACATTTCCATGTAGGGGAAAGGAAGGGCATCCAAAGCAAGAAGGAAACAAAAAAACAAAATAGTGACTTTCAAATGAGTTAGAGAAGGGAGGCTTATGACAATGGAAAGATCCATATTATAGTCCACTAGAAGCTGAATATAGAAAGTACAGAGTGATTTTGCTTTTAAAAAAGGAAATACGAGAGGCAAAGAGTGAGTATTAGAATACCTAGCTAAAAATCTTTTAGAAATAATCGGTAATAGTGGAAGGTTGGAGCTGATTACGAATCACAATGGCAATCTTGTGAGGCACAAGGCATGGCTAGGATGTTAAATAAATACGAAGACAGCATTTACGAGTTTGGTGTAGACCAATGTAACAGTAAAGATGAAATCAGTCGCAATATTGGAGCAGATAAAAATTTATAGAAGAGGCGCCTAAAAGGCTGGCAATCACCAAAGTAGAGAGATCAGCTGAACCAGATGGGACTCCTCCATTGTTATTGTGGAAATTGTAGAGCTTCCAAGTCTCCTCGTATATGAAAGCTGTTGCCAAAATGTAATTGTAACTTCCCTGTTTCAATAGGAAACAGAGATAAAACCAGCAATCAGAGCCCAAACAGCCATACATGCATGGTGGATAAGTTTCAAGAAACAGCAATCCAGAATTGGAATTCAGAAAAACAACAGATTATTAATGAACCTCAGCACTCATTTGCTAAAGGCAAATGTTTGGCAAATTTAATCTGGTTCTTTTATAGTAATGGAGATTATTAATGAGGATAGTGTGGTGATGTGTTTATTCATTTTCAAAGGGATTAGACAGAGTCCCATACAATCAGTGTATTACTAAAATGGAACAGGATTAATGGAACAGTGACAGCATCAGTGCTAAATATAAAAATACTAAATTTTCTAGGTAAGCAGATTGTAGTAGCGTACAATTGTTTTTGAGACTGGAGGGAAGAGTGCAGTGGTGTTCCCAAATAAAAACAAAGCACTGGAGAAACTTTGCAACTATGGAGAGAGAAACAGGTAACATTTTGGGAGTCCCGTGTGACTCTTCTCCAGAATGGCAGTTCCCAAAGGGTCAATATCAAGATCACCGCCTTTTCTAAAAAATATAAATGACCTAGCCTTGGATATACAGGGAACAATTTTCAGGTGATACAAAATTCTGAAATGTAGCGGATAAAATGGGGATAAGGGACTGCGTTTGTTTCCACCCCTGGGTGACTGTCTGTGTGGAGTTTGCACATTCTCCCCTTGTCTGCGTTGGTTTCCTCCCACAGTCCAAAGCATGCAGGTTATGTGGATTGGAGTGTCCAGGGATGTGTATGTGCAGTGAATTAGCCATGGGAAATGCAGGGTATCAGGGATAGGGTAAGGGTGTGAGTCGGTGTGAACTTGATGGGCCGAGTGGAATTCTTCTGCACTATTGGGATTCTATGATTCTATGACATAGATGAATCATATGGCACGATGATATTGTTCTTCTCTCTAAGCTAGAAGCTTAAGATTCAAATTCGCTTCACATGACACAGGAGCAGCACTCTGAAAGCTTGTGATTTCAAAAAAATCTGTTGGACTATAACCTGGTGTTTTGTGACTTCTGACCTTGCCCACCCTAGTCCAACACTGGCACCTTCACATCATATCAAATCGTTGGCATAGGCACAAAGTTCTGATTAACAGCCTCCTATGCAACTCCATTTCATTAAAATTCTTCAGAGTTATACTCTTTGTTTTTGTTACATCTATGGAGACCTGTAAGTTTTTATAACCTCCTTACTTTTGTATTTGTTTCCGAGTAAGTATGGAAACCTGTAACCTGATATCAAAAATGTCTCCCCTAGTTTCTTTCCCATTGCAACATGAAACACATTAGCGGTTCTACGTGAATAGGAGATTAATTAGCTATCGTTAGCCCCCAAATCTCTTCCAACATAGAAGTAATGGATGGTTTAAAGCACAACTGGTTGCAATCCAACACTACCTCTGGGATGTTGTGAGATTCAAATCTACTCATCATAAATTCAGAATCTACAAGTACAAATATCTCGTACCTTCTTCCCAGCAAAATAATCTAAGCCTTCCCCTGATTTTGCACAATCCAAACCATCTGACATGCAGACTGTAGAACTGGTCACATAACTCTCTCTTCACTTTTCCAGGTCTGTAGCTTTAAATTTAGAATTAGTCTAATCTTATGAAGCTCATAATTGTAACAATTTCAAACAGCTGATTTCAGAAACTGTGTGTTGTGCAATCACCTGCTGCACCCCCACAATCATGTGTTAACAGTGTACCTGGAGGCATGCTTGTGGTGTGGCACGTGGTGTGGTAAGAGTGTTATTCTAAGGGCAAATGTTAATTGTTGGTGGGGTAGTTGGAATGAGAATCTAAACTACTTTGTCTTTCTTTATTCTCTATTATTTGAAGGGAATAGATGATCTCACTGGTGAACCTTTGATTCAGCGTAATGATGACAAACCAGAAACTGTCACTTTGAGACTCCAGGCATATGAAGAACTAACGCAGCCAGTTTTGGAATACTATCGGTGAGTAGTGAAATTCTGTTTAATGTGCAGTGGGAAGATCTGAACTCTTTATAAATTATGCATCTTGGGTATTCATGAGACAGAGTAGTTCAGTAAAAGAAATTTTTAAAAATAAGCGTTTGTAAATTTGGTACATATTCAACAGGAAAGAAATGATTGAGAAGTCAGTCATTTGTGGAACAGAAGGAGGCCTTTTGGCCCACTGAGTCCCTGCCACCTCTCGGCAGAACAACCCAGCCAGCCTTACCTCTGCTTTTTCACCATAGACTTGCAATTTATTTGTCTAAGTACACGACCAGTTTCCTCCTTTAGTAGTTTCCCCATCCATCACACTTGTGGGCAGAGAACTCGAGCTCAATACCACACTTTCCTTTAAAAAAACTCTTCTTCACATTCCCCCTGCATCTACTGCCCACCACCTTAAATCCGTTTTCCTCCATTCCTTGTACAATCAGCAACTTGAAAGAGTTTTCCCTTACCTATCTTATCGAAACGCATCACAATTGGTTTGTACGCTTATATCAAATCACCCCACTCTTCTTTGCTTCAAGAAGTATGAACCTAGCCATTCCAATCTAACTCTGTAACTAAAACTACTCATCCCTGAAACCACTCAATTCTATGAGCCGAAATTTTCTTGAACTAATCTTTTAGGTATGATCTTGTCAAATGCTTTCTTAAAATTAATTTTGACAACTTCATTGCATTCTATTTACCAACATTGTCGGTTACTTCATCAAAAAATTCAATTAGGATAGTTGGGCACAATCTGCCTATTACAATTCTGTGCTGGCTTTTCTTGATTAACTCAAACTTCTTCACGTTCGTGTTGATTTTATTTTTCCAAAGATTTAAGATCGCAAAGCCTTCTACTGATATCAATATAACTGGCTGTAGTTGCTTGGACTGTCTTTGCCATTTTCTTGAAGAATATTTGCCACTGTTCAATCCGTTGGCATTTCCCTTTTATCTGAGAAGCTTGAAAGATCAAAGCAAGTCCTTACTCTATCTCTAACTCCACTTCCTCTAGCAATTTCCAAGGTAACCAAGCATGTAGCTTAATTGTTCTAATCAAAGCTTTTCCTAGAACATCCTCCCTGTAAATTTCGCACTATCCATTGCCTCCATTATCTTCACTTATGCCAATATTTTGTCAGGTTCCTTTATCTTAGTAAATAAGGATTTGCAGTTACCTAGCATTTTTCATGACCATGAACTAACTACTTTTGAAGTGACTCACTGTTGAAAGTAGATAACTTGGCTGTCAGTATGAGCACAATAAACTTCCACAAGCAGCATTGTTATAATGACCAGGATAACCTGTTTGTTTTGAGATGTTGACCTGACGTATCAATATTGGTCAAGGCATGGGAGCTACATCTGCCAGCTCTCAATATAATGTGGCGGTATCAATTATTTGCACTAGAGCATACAGATACAGTCTCATCCAAAAGACTGTGCAGAACCTCTTTAGTACTGTGCTGAAGTGCTGGTTTTTAATTTTGTGCTGAAATTCAGGAGTGGGAATTTAATCTGGATCAGTGAAGATGATACCAACTGAACTACAGTCTATTTTCTGTTTCTGTGAATGAAAGATAATCTTTGTGTTTTATAGAAATAAAGGCATTTTAGAAGTATTCTCGGGAACAGAAACCAACAAGATTTGGCCTGAAGTGCAGGCTTTTCTCAGCAAGAAGATACCAACAATTTCTTAAAGTAAAGAGTGCAGCTGCAATACAATGGTAGAGAATCTGGTGGCATCTTGACTGATCGTCTAGCCAGCTCTAGAAGGAAGAAAATTTGAAATGGTCTTTTAATTGCACTCTTAAAAGAGAATTGATGTGGACTTTTAAAATGAGTATTTCTCAGAAATACAAATAATTTTTCAAAATTTTTGAAACATTTTTCATGTCTGACCAGAGTAAACCAGCAAAACTTTCTTAATTGAGAATTGCAAAAGGTTTGTTTACATAGCTGATCATTTGTTATATTATTGATACTTATTGTAAATGACCAAAACTTGACACAACTGATTTAAAAAGCAGTTGGAAGGGCCTGCTGTGAATGGTTAACTAGAAACATTTTGATTTCGGCACTTTTTTTTCCAACGAGAGAGGAAGGAAAAAATAAGTTTTTAACATATTGTCATGTTGATAGCTGGGAACTGCAAGTCAGTTGGCTGATTGAACATGGGGCAAGTGACTCTCCGACAGTTAACTAATCTATTTGTTCTTTCTGATTTTGGCTTCTGTGAAATTTATAAACTAAAATCCACTACAGGATGGGATATAAAGTCCTTAGGTCTTTCAGAAGTATCCTTAATCATGTCCAGTAGTGTAGCTCCCTTTTGTGAGTGGATGTACAGTACAGTATATGTGCAACTGACCATACCAGACTAACCATGTGTCAAGGGGAACTGTTGGCACGCCATGCATACAAACAGTAGACGCACAGGGGGGTGCCATGGAGTGAAGATGGGGAGCTGTGAACCCTCATTTATCTGTAAAACATTTCCAGTATTTTTCATTTTAATTTAAATTCCAATACATGCAGTGTTTTTCTTGAGTACAGCATGGTTCTATATCAAATACATAAGGTGTAGCAGGAACCTCTGTTTTTCTCTTAATATAGAGAAAGCAGCGTTACAAGGTGTGTTTTAGTACCTGGACAATTAAATCTAAATACATATAAAAGGGAAATGGTAGTTTAGAGTAAAATGTTAAAATTTTAGTAGAATTGTTTAAAACATGTTTTGGATGAAGGCAAGTTGCTAATTTTGTTCTTGATAAATTAAGTTTAATGGCAAGAAATAGTGAGATCTGTGTATTACTGAATTGTGTTAACTGCCCAGCTGTATAGCTTTGATATGAAGCATCAAAAAATGTTACTTCTAGGGTAGGCAGCCTACGAGTGGCCTGCTCCAGCTAATTTACATAAATGCAGCATTTCGGGCAAAGTGATAACTAAGCAACCAATCTAGATTGTACCAGTTTGCTCTCAAGCTTTGACTTTTCTTCACAGTTCCAGTTTCCCATCACAGCAGAAATCTGAAAGCAATGAAAAGTATTTTGAGGCTTTCTGTCCTATGTGTCAATGAAATGTCACATCTTGATGAGTCAGGTGGTTTAGATCTGATGCTTCCTCCTGCTATATGCTGGTCATCTGCTATTGTAAGCAAAAACACTCAGGATAGTGACATTTATAGGTGTCTATTCTTTTGAGTACTCCAGGAGTATCTAGAATGAACACAACCACAGGACCATGCATTCAGAGATGCAAGTTTTGTTGTGGAATGTAAAATATTGCTGGACTTTTGTGGACATATGAAAGGACATGATTCATGCTGTAATATTTTAATCCGGAAGTATTTCAATTTTTGGCCTGGTTTTCTTCTTGCAAAAAAAACTAAACAGTACACCATCCTATGTACTCAACAAAGTCTATCAAACTTGCTCTTAAACTTTAATTGGCCCAACATCCCCAGGTTTGAGGGAAGAGTTTTCAAACTTTTTTCAACTCTGCGTGAGGGATTTACTTAATTAGCTAATCCATTTGGAATGAAATCAAGATTAGCCTCCCCTTATTCTGGATTCTGCAACCAGAAGAAATAATCCTGCTGCATTCACTATATCTTTCAAATTCTTTTATCGTCTACACCCTGACATATTCATCTACTGTTTTGCACTAAAGAACATTCTATCTCATTGTCTGTCTCACGCTGCAATTTTCCATCTTCATTGGCAGTACATTTGACTTTAGCTACTCATGAGTGCTATTCGAATTCATTCTATTCTTATCAAGAAAGGAAGGCACAGGCTAAAAATGGAAAGATGCATAATTAAAAGAAAAACCAACATTTTTAAATATTACTAATGTAGAAGGCATCTTGGACCTTACTGGTTAGATACAGGAACCTTTATCTTCAGACTTCCTTCATTGTATGAATGATTTTGAAAAGAGAAATCAAAGATTCGTCAAACTAAACTATTATTGAATTTCCTATGTCATGCTATGACTAAATGTTTATGTACAATTAGATCAATAAAAATCAAAAAGGTGTCTCTGAAGAAAATCATTTGTTTGATCTGTTTTGTGTATGTCTCACATGTAGCTGCAGTAAGTTGTTTTTCGTGAACGTAAAAATAGTTCAGGGCTATCAGTAATTTGGTATCAGGATTGAAGCAAATGATGCCACTAATTTGTGAAGTACTTTTGAAGCGTACTCCTATACTAGTCAGTGTGGCTGGCAGTCTGAGCACAGTAAAGTCCCACAGCCAGCATTGTTATAATGACCAAGATTACCAATTCTTTTTGAGATCATGATATGACAGATTAATATTGGCCAGGGCTATGGAGCTAAACCTCTGACTCTTCAATATAATGTGAATGAGTCACTACTCCTACTGGAGCAGGCAGATAGTTTTAGGTCACACTCAAAAGACAGTAGTACTGAAGGGTGCGGTACTGTTAGTGCAAGGTTTGACTTTTATGTTCAAATCCTGAAGTGGAAATTTCATCAGGATTTATGAGCGTGATCCTAACTGAACTAGTAGTTTATTTACACCAACCCCACTAGAGCATGTTTGTGACACATCTTTTAAGGATTGGAAGACAATCTGAAATGTGGATACTACTTTCAGCAGACTTTGAAGGCATGTATTTTGAGATTCAGGTGCTTAATTATAATAGTTCTTGGAAAGTCAACTGAAAAAAGCCAGTACTTAAGAAGAAAAGAAAGTCTGTGATGCTGCAATTGAAATTAATCCTGGCCAAATGAGAGGATAAGACCAAATGTTGGCCAAGTCAGAATATAAACCATATTAGGAACATGTAGAAGATTGTTTTTAAAAGAAACCTAAGTGCAAAAAATAGAGCGAAGTAAAAGCTAATAGACAGACAAATGCAGTTTTAAAAAAAAAGTAACAAGTCAAATTATGGTGAGCAAGTAGAGGAAAATGTAAATTTTCACACTATTTTTGGTTTAACTTAGATTTAGAAGACCAATTTTGTCATTTCTAGCCTATTACAATATTGTGAAAAAATGGAATGTTAAGAAAAATAATGGACTATTCCCTATCCTTAGTTTCCTCTGAGGTGGTGGCTTCCTCCTTGAGCCACTGCAATCTGTTTGAACTTACTACCATTGTTAGATTGGAAATTTCAACTTTAACCCAGTAATAATAAAGAACAGCCATGGGCCCACGACAGGATGGTGTGTAACTTGACTCATGTCCCTGTTATTTCTATGCTCTGGGTAATTAAATATGCAGGTTTGGGGAATGCTGAAGGTTTGATGAACCTGTACACTGCCTCCTGTGGATAGTAAATATTGCAGTTACGATGCATCTGTGGTGGGGAACACGTTTAAGCTGGGGATGCATAGCCAGAACATACATCAGCTGTTTTTCTTTCCTTAACGTTTTATTTCCTGTCTGCACAATGCTGCACTGTATTGATTTTAACACTCCTAATCCTGTGCTTTTGTTGATGCTGCTTCTGCCATATGCCACTGTTGATTTGATTTGATTTATTATTGTCACATGTATCTAGGTACAGTGAAAAGTTTTGTTTTGCGTGCAGTACCGGCAGATTATAACCATATAAAGGCTAATGGAACAGAGCCAGGAATACAATGTTACAACTGCAGACAAGGTGTGCAAAGAGCAAGGGAAATATTAAATTTTAAATTTTGAGAAGTCTATTCAGAAGTCTAATAACTGGAGAAGAAGCTGTTCTTGAACCTGTTGGTACATGTGTTTAAGCTTTTGTATCTTCTGCTTGATAGAAGAGGCTGTAAGAGATTGTAACAGGGCGGGAGGAGTCTTTGATTATATTGGCTGCCTTTCTGTGGCAGAGAGGAGTATAAATGGAGTCAATGGATGGAAGGTTGTCATGTGTGATGTACTGAGCTGTGTTCACAACTCTGTAGTTTCTTACTGTCCTGGGCAGAGCATTTGCCATATCAAGCTGTGATGCATCTGGACAGAATGCTTTCTATGGTGAATCTATAAGAATTGGTAAGATTCACTACAGACATGCTAAATTTCCTTAGCTTCCTGAGGAAGTAGAGACTTTGTTTTCGTGACCATCACATCAACATGGGTGGACCAGGACAGGTTGTCGGTGAAAATCACTTGTAGGAACTTAATGCTCCCGACCATCTCCACCTCAGGCCCATTCATGTAGACAGGGGCGTGCCCTCCACCTTGATTCCTGAGGTCAATGACCAGCTCTTTTTAGTTCTGCTGTTGTTGATGGAGAAATTGTTATCTTTACACTACACCACCAAGCACTCTAGCTCTTTCCTGTGTTCTTTGCTCTTCATCAGCTTTAAACCTGAACTTCTGCTTTTCAGCCACAAACACACCATTTCTATTTGGAGCATATAGTCCTTTGCCTGCTCCTAGTGGAAAGTGGATTCTTCTCAAGTCCATTTCCCATCAACTTTGTTAATTTAGTGGAGAATCGCCATAAACAACTCAACTAACACAGTATTTCCAATGATTTCTGGTGACTGCCCCTCCTTATTAAAAATCTGAACTTCAGTGTTTGACAGCTCCTATTGTGTTTAAGATTCATTAGTGAACTTCATCCCATCACAGCTCACTGTCAGCTACTTACAATCCTGGGGTGAAAACCATCTGTTTGTAGAGGCTTAAAAATAACAAAAGAACATAACTATTACTTTAATTGAATCTAATACATTCATCCCCTTGTTTCACTTTACTTTCCTTTTACCACGAATATTATATTGTGAGAAGGACTACACATTATTTAAGCATTTGTACATTGGTATATTGAGTGCAATTTTACCTGCACCCATCTTTAATGGACTGATAACTACTCTAAATAATTTTAACATCTTGTTTAGCCTCTTCACAACATTTCATTTTCTGTATCCCTATAAATCAAACATTTGTGCCCTTTATATCTTTTGCTCAACTAGATTACCATTGTTTGACATTTATATAACACTTTAATTTCATCTTACCACATGGTGACAATAAAAATTGAACTTACGTTCAGATGTATTTATCTCACACTAAACACTTTGAATGCTGCCAACTGTTTTCCTACAGATTTCAGTTGAAAGGATTTTAACTTTCCAAACATAGACTGGGACTGTCACAATGTTAAAGGCTTGGATGGGGAGGAATTTAAGTGTGTAGAAGAAAACTCTCTTATTCAATATGTGGATGTACGTACTAGAGAAGGAGCAATATCTGACCTTCTGTTGGAAAATAAAGCAGGGTAAATGACTGATGTGTCGTGGGGGAACACTTTGAGGCAAGTGATCATAATTCTATTAGTTTTAAAGTAGTTACGGAAAATGATAAACCGGATCTAAAAGTTAGAGTTCTAAATTGGAGTAAGGCCAATTTTGATGGTATTGGGCGAGAACTTTCAACTGTTGATTGCTGAAGTCTATCCGCAGATAAAGGGACGGTTGGGAAGTGGGAGGGCTTTAAAAATGAGATAAAGAGAATTCAGAGACAGTGAGTTCCTTTTATTATGAAGGACAAGGCTGGTAGGTGTAGGGAAAGCTGGATGACTAGAGAAATTGAGGCTCTGATCAAGAAAAATAAGGAGGCATATGTCAGGTATACACAGTTGGGATTGAGTGAATCCCAAGAAGAGTATGAAGGCAGTAGGAGTATACTTTAAGAGGGAAATCAGGAGGGCAAAAAGAGGATGAGAGATAGCTTTGGCAAATAGTCAAAAAGAATCCAAAGAGATTTTATAAATACATTAAGGGCAAAAGAATAACTAGGGAGAGAATATGGCCCCTTAAAGATCAATGTGGCCATCCGTGTGGAATCACAGGAGATGGATGGGATGCAGAATGAACATTTCACATCAGTATTTACTGTGGAAAAGGTCATGGAAGTTAGGGAACTTGGGGAAATAGTGATGTCTTGAAAGGAGTTCATATTACAGAAGAGGAGCTGCTGGAGGCCTGAAAACACAGAAGGGTAGATAAATCCCCAAGAACCTGATCGTGTCTCCTCCAGAACTTTTTGGGTACCTAGGAGAGAGATTGCCAGTCCCCTTGTTGAGATATTTGTATTATCAACAGCCACTGGTGAGGTCCTGGAGGACTGGAGGTTGGCAAATGTGGTGCCATTATTTAAGAATGCCTGTCAAGAAAAGCCAGGGAACTAGACCGGTGAACCGTTTGGAAGTGGTGGGCAAGTTATTGGAGGGGTTTCTGAGGGACAAGATTTGCACACTTTGGGAAAAGCAAGGACTGATTACGGATTGTCAACAAAGCTTTGTATGGGAAATCGTGTCTCACTAACTCAATTGAGTGTTTTGAAGAGGTAACAAAGGAGATTGATGAAGGCAGAGTGGTAGACGTTGTCTATATGGACTTCAGCAAAGGGTTTCGACAAGGTTTCACATAGTAGACTAGTAAAGTTAGATCACAAGGCATCTGGGGGAGCTAGCCAATTGAATACAAAATTGGCTTGAAGGTAGCTCTTTGGACTGGAGGCCTGTGACTAGTGGTGTGCCACAATGATTCTGCTGGGTCCACTGCTTTTCGTCATTGATTTCAATGATTTAGATGTGAATATAAGATGTATGGTTAACAAATTTGCAGATGACACGAAAATAGGTGGTGTAATTGACAGCGATGATCATCTCAGAGTACAATGGGGCTTTGATCAGATGAGCCAAAGATGCCCAGAAGCAGCAGATGGAGTTTAATTTAGAGAAATGTGAGGTGTTGTATTTTGGTAAGACAAACCAGGGCAGAATGTTTACAGTTAACGGTAGTGTCATGGGGAATGCTGCCAAACAGGGACCTAGGGGTGCAGGTGTCTATTTCCACGATATATGAATCTATGAGTCTATGTTCAGAATTAGTTGTAATATATTCAGCTATGGCTCCCTCTATTGTCAGAAGTGGAGTATCTCAAAGTTGCTGAGATAGTGGGAACTGCCGATGCTGTAGAATATGAGATGACAAGGTGTAGAGATTCATTTTTGAAGAAATTCTTCTTCATTTCTGAAGAAGGGTCCAGACCCGAAATGTCAGCCTTCCTGCTCCTCTGATGCTACTTGGCCTGCTGTGTTCATCCAGCTCTACACCTTGTTATCTCTCATTGTTGCTGTTTGGTTCTCCAGTCAGAGCTGTGGAACGCTTCCCAATAAATCAAAATTTCAAGATTCATATCAGAAATTTAACCACAGCCTATTACTTCATCATGTCACATGTCATTTAAGAATTGGAAGACAAAAGACTACCACCAGCCTGATGGTCACACTATACTACAATTCAATTTATTGATTTCTTTTATGATTCCTTTTTGTGCCCTTCAAATGGTGGTTACTGTGCTTGAGGAAGGTGCAGTCATGGTTGTGTTCCTACACCACCTTTTCAGGTTAAAGTGTAGTTTTAGTATTATTATACTGGCTTGAGGTCAAGTTAAAAAAGATTCCTGAAGGTGTTATTTAACAAATTAGGCGTCTCCATGTACAATATTTTACTCCCTAAATGAATGCACCCATTGTATACAGAAAGGATTAGACTATTACTAAAAATGTAAAATGCAGCCATTTTATTACAACTACTGTAATTAAAGTAAACTTGACATTCAACTAGAACCAATTTAATGTTGAAATTTTGCTTGTTTCAAATTAGACTTGTCTATAAGCAAGTCAAAACTTGTGACTGTGCAAAATTGCAATTTGAAACCAAACCAAAAAGCATTCCTTTATATTGTGGATACATCCCTTAAACATTTGATAATAAACCATTCTGAACTAATTTCCAAATAATATATTGATGAGAAAACAAAGTAAATCAACTGCATTTACAGCCATTTATATACTTTCTGAAAAGATGTCATTGTTATTAAATTAAGTTCATCGATCCAAAGCATCTCTCTCATTCATTTGAAACTTTCAAAATTTGAAATACCAGTGGTGGGTGAAGGGAGCTCATAAAAAAACATGCTTCTTGTTTTAATACCAATTGCTAACGAGGCTTTATTTAAATCTACATAGAGTAAACTAGTACAAAAATTTGGTGAGCACTCTTACTCATCAAAAGTGCAGTTTACTTGTATAGATTTATATGGAAAGAGTTGGCATTAAATGACCACAAACAGTTCAATAATCAGTAGTTATGACTTACTTAATGCAGGATTGAGAAAACCATCAAACTGGTAAAGGATTAGACCAGATTAAGTTCTGATGAAAGGTCATTAGCCTGAAAAATTAACTTTCTCTCAATAAGTGCAGGTTGACCTGAGCATTTCGCAGTATTTTGTTTCTCTTTGATTTGCAGCATCTGCACTAATTTTTTTCTGTCAATGTTTGAAACTGACGATAAAATTGATGGCTGGTAGTTCACAATAAAGCTGATTTTTAGAACTGTTTTCAAACTCCCACTCAAGCACCAGAGTCTTCATTTAATCACATATCACATTGTACTGTTACCACCATGGAATTCCAATTCAAGTTTAATTTTTCCAATTGTTCTTCAGAGCATGTGCACATTTGTTCATGAACTGCACTGTCATTTTTCATGACTGAGCATAATTTAAGTCAGTGAAGTTGCATAAGTCTGCTAAAACCTGTGTAAATTCTTGGACTCCTATCCCAACTACACAGAATTTCACGGGTAACAACATGAAAAACAAATTAAGACAAAGTGCTGGAGTAACAGGGTCTGCGGAGAGAGAAATAGAGTTAACGTTGAGTCTAATGATGCCTGGAAGTGTTGTTCTCTATGTTAACTGCTTCTTGCTCCATCTATACTTCCAGTCTTGCCCAGTTGGTCCACTACTGTGTTTTAATTCCAAATCTCCAACATCAACCTCACTTTGCTTTTGAGAAACCAACCCTACTGTACTCCAAAAGTTTCATTTTTTAAAACAGGTTAACTGGAAAGCCAAGTCAGTACTTCCCAATTTCTCACTGGTTACTCAAATTTCTGTGCTCTAGTAATTTAGACCTATGCTGAGGAAGATGGACAGCTGTGTCAGAATACTATGACAGCACAGACCAGCTGAATTAGTCCATTGCATCATCAACTTTCTGTAAACATGTGTCCCAGGATTTGCTGCGTTGTAATTTGTTATTTCTTTGTTATGTCACATTGAAACAAATCTATGAACTGTGCACTTTTCTAGTATGCAGGTGTAAATGATCTCTGCTGCTGTCGTACTTAAAAATAACTGAAACAGTTACACTCCTCTGCATATTCCGACTACATTCAGTTTTCATTAATAAGGCTGAAATAATGCGTGTGTAAAAAAGAAACACTATTAGTTCTTTGCACATACTTTGAAATCAATACCATTTATCTGGTCAGCATTTTAAGCAGGTACACCTGCTCAAACAAGATTCCTTAAAGAAACAGATCTGTGCCCGGTCGTCAATTGAAAAGAGTCTTTTTTTAAACAACTGAACAGTATCTTTTGAACTTCATACTAAACAGAAATCATTTCTCCCATTTCCTAGCAATATTGATTTGATTTAAAAAAAGAAAAGTCTGTGTTTCAGTCTACACAGCTTGTCAACTTCTAGTTGTTTCTCAGATCGGGTACCGTGGGACGTGTTTTCTATCAATACTGGCAATGTCAGTCTGAGTGGGGAAAATCTGCTTCATGCTCAACTTTGTTGTTATTAAGAAGAATAGTTGTCTGCGTGGTGAAAGTTAAAGGCACCAGCCCACGTCCCCCTTTTCTGCATTTTATTTGTGAAAAACTTAATTTGCAATTAAGTAAATCTTTCTGACTGGCCTGCCATTGTTTTCAGGAACTTGGCAGATACTTGTATGCATCAAATCACCACTGTAATAAAGAAGGACAAAATATGCACACTAGCAAGATACACTGCAATCTTGAGTGACTCTTAGCAAAACTAAACCAGAAGATATCTTGAAATGTGTGTAATAGGGAAAAGACAAAAAAGGTGATTAGCAAATCCTTTTTCAGAACAGCCAGCACTAGAATGCATCAAAATTATACAATTTTTTTGTTCTAAACAAACCTTACAAATAAAGTGCAGCATTCACACAGGCAAGTCAATGGTTACATACAAAAACAGGCTTTTCTTCCACTGTCGTGAAATTTTTTATACAATCAACTAATAGTGTTATTGCCAAACAGTTAAGATATGTCCATTTTAGGTTCTTCATTTCTTTCTTCTTTGGCTTCTTTAGTATTATAGATCCTTAAGCCTGCATCTACACAGCGCTGCAAGTAGTGCTCAGCAACCTATGGTAGACAGGAATGCAATTAAACTCATTGACAATAAAAGTACGTTGTTGGCATTACAGTTAAGGTAAAGAACTAGAAGATGTGATAGAAAATCAAGACAAAGTGATCACTGCGTGGAATGAAATTTTAAAAAAATACAGGAATTTGACACTCTTTCACATCAAAATTTAGGTCCCACATGAATATTGATTTTGAAGTTAGAGATGAGATGCAAACTAGGCTGCTGGCAGACACTGATTGTTGTATGCCTGTCCAAGGTTTTATTGGGTGAACTTCAACCAAAACTCTTTCTTGCCTGTTTAATGTGGTGTCAAAAATCCTATAAGACTTTCTCTTGAGCAGAGGAGACATCCAGTTTATGGGCCATTGGTTCTGGAAAGGTTGATTGAGGGATAAACAAAAAAAGGCACCATTTGTTGGACCTTATAATGTAAATATTGGCAGCTATATTTGCCCCTAAACAGTGACTGTATTTCAAAGCTGTCTCATTACCATGTGAAAGACTCTGCATAAATGAAAACCTTTTCTCCTCTTCAGTAAATGCTCCACGAATTGCATCATAAATTACACAACGTAACTCTCCTCTGATTTCCTCTCCCTTACGGAAATGGAGTTGGGAATCAAGGGTACAGAATGACGGAGCAGCATCTAATTTCTATTGAGTACTCCATCAACAAGTGGATGTGTTGGGCTGAAGGATCTTTTTCCATGCTGTCTGACTCTATGACTATCTATGACAATACATAGTGAGATCAGACAGCAATGATATAGACCAAAGTCCAGTTACTCCAATGATATGATGCCAAAACATGAGACTACTTTGAGTTCAGAGATAGTAGGAACCGCAGATGCTGGAGAATCTGAGATAACAAGGTGTGGGGCTGGATGAACACAGCAGGCCAAGCAGCATCATAGGAGCAGGAAAGCTTGATGTTTCGGGCCTAGACCCTTCTCCAGAAAATTTTCTCAAGTCGGGTCCAGGCCCAAAACGTCAAGCTTTCCTGCTCCTGTGATACTACTTTGAGTTCAAAAGGTTCTGAATCCAAATTTCTAATTCTCTTTCTAAAATAAAGGCTGGGCCAACTCAACCTCACCTTTGTGTGAAATAGTACAGCCTTTAAGATGAACAGCAGCAGACAGGAGGCTAAATCATAAATAAGAGATAACATTTTATAAATTCTGATCAAGCTGAAAGAATGGACATTCTTAAAACATACCTGTGGGTCCATGTTGCTCAGCATGTTCTGAAGGCGATGAACATCTTGCAACTGAAAATACTGCTCGAGTTCCTAAAAGGCAGAAATAAACAATTGTAAAAAGTGATGATCAACACAATCCCAACCATCAGCAGTTTGGGACAGTGGGGTTACTGATTGGAAGCACAATATTTTTTCCTAGATCTGTTCAATTTCCCTGTCAAGGAATTAAAGCTGCACGAAGTATAGTGTGAAAGATAGGCTTGAAGAAATTGTGAAAGTTGAAGTAACAGTTTTCTGGCAATGTGCAGGAAATGTAAAGTGAATGTGGAAATAACAGGGACAATCAAATTAAATGGTTTAACATCCACTCATTCTTCCCCAGGAAGAGCTGCTTCTCAGGCAGCAAAAGAGGAGGAAGCTAATGAATGAAGCCGAATGGCACACAAAAAAGAATGGAGTTATTAACCAAGACAGAATAAACTAGGGGCAATGAGGAAAGTACAAAGGGAAAGTGTGTGTGTTCCTTACAACGCAGGAGGAGGCAAGAAAGTAAAGTAAATGAGAAAGCTGGATAACAAAGTTTGAATAAAAAGGCCCACATAGAGCTACAAAGCTGTTCAGCATGGAAACAGACCTTTTTGTCCAACTCATCCGAGCCGACCAGATATCCTAAACTGATCTAGTCCCATCTGCCAGCACTTGGCCCATATCTCTCTAAACCCTTCCTAATTAAGTACCCATTCAGATGCCTACTGTACCCGCCTCCACCATCTCTGAGAAAATTCCATACATGCACCATCCTCAGCGTTAAGAGGTCACCCCTCGGTTCCCTTTGAAATCTTTCCCCTTTCACCTCAAACCTATGCTCTATAGTTTTGGACTCCCCCACACTGGGAAAAAAAAAGACCTCATCTATTCACCCTGTCCATGCCCCTCATGATTTTATGAACCTCTATAATGTCACTCCTTAGCCTCCGATGCTCCAGGGATAAAAGCCCCAGCCTATTCAGCCACTCCCTATGGATCAAACCCTCCAATCCTGGACATCCTTTTAAATCTCTTCTAGATCCTTTCAAGTTTATCAACACGGCCCAGAATACTTCTTCTGAAAGCAGGAACCCTGAACATTTGGTTTGTTGAATTGAGCAATTATATATTTGTTCACTCACAGAAGCAAAAATCACACATAGTTCATTAATATTAAATTTCGTTACCAGCATGAGCTGCAGTGCAAATCAGCATCCAAATGGATGCAGGAAAATGTATACAACAGTTTATTTTTAGAAAAAAAGCATGCCTGGTGCTTACCAGTGGTAAAGATTCAAACACTTCCTTTGGAGGCATACCACGAACATCCAGGTGATTCAAGTGCTGAGCCACATTATGTATCGCTACTGTTTCCGCAGTCTTGGTTTCTGCAAATTCACGAACCCGTTGGATAAACTCTGCTAGTTCAGTGTTAAATGCTTCCATATAACCTTCTTCAGCTATCTTTGTGGAAGGGGAGGGGTTAGTGAGAAACAGAAAAAGTAATATCAAGTTTACCTTTAGCTGAACCAGATTAAGTATTTTAGGACAGTAGTGAGCTTGTTCTCAGTAAATCACAAATACAATTGCCACCCAGAGTAGCTTGAGGCAGGCATCGATAAGCCACAAGTAAATACAAGACGACTTAACAGTAGCAACAAATTTAATTTGTGTTCGCGAAGGAACAGCACAGGCATGATAGGTGCCTAAAAGCCACAACCCAAGAAAGGCCACTTGGCTCATGAAGTCCATTCCTTACAAAGTACTTGCAATTTATATCGCTACATTTTGAGGGCATGAGGGGAATAAAAAGAAAAGAGAGTGATGGGAATCTGGAACTGACTGCCTGTAGAAGTGGTAGATGCAGAAACCCTCATAACATTGAAGTATTACTTAGATATGAACTTGCAATGCCAATGCGTACAAGGTGATGGATGGAAAATCAGATTAGAATAGTTAGGTGGTTGTTTTTGACTTGCAGGCTTAATAGCCTGAAGTGCCTTTTTCTACACAGTAGACCTCTATGATTCTATATTCAAAAGGAATTAATGCTATATAACCTTGACAGAGCTACCCACATAACTCACTGAAAATTCTCTATTGGTCAGCGCCAGCAATAAAAGGATACAGTGCAAGAAAGGATGGAAAAATTTTCAATAAGTAGATTCTTCACACATCCACGGGCTTTGAGGATGCAAAGCTGGACTACATATTGAAGAAAGCAGTTAGGAAACACATAGACTAATGGAAACTTAATACACCAGTTTTAATATACAGGGCACAGAATGGATATTATGGTGAGAATCACCACTAATTGTGGAGAGGGAGCTCGAAAATGCTCTTCCCTCACCCCCTTCTTTTTTAGATTCTTACTTTTGCTTTCTCAAAAAACTGTCTGAAGCAGCCACGAGGATCTTCATGATGACTTCTGCCCAGTTCTATAATGAATTGCATCACAACAGCCTGGTGTGCCACTTGTTCCATCAGTGCTTGTTTCTGTAAATACAACAAGGAAGTAGGTCACAGGACAGCTCTTTTTGGAGGAGGGCGTAGGGTAAGCTGTACGTTAAACCCGTCCATTTCTTTCCAGTCAAAATGATAAATGCCACCAGATGAATGAAACCACTGCAGCATAGGCTTGGGTTAAACATGCTGCACTTCACTGTGCAAGGATAAAAGCACCACTGCATTATATGTGAATGGAATGAAAAATGACAAGAAGTGTTTCTTACATTCAGAGCTCAGTGTCACATACCTTTTTGCTGCTAGGAAAACATACTTCCAGTGGTGCCCAGTATTGGCCATGAGTTTGTTCACTATACACAACCCTCATTAGTCTCAAAGTCCCATTTGTATTCCTCTCCTCTTCTGGGGTTCTGACTAGGTCAACATTCTTACTCAACAAAGGCCTTATTCTGTTACTCTGGTGAAATATATCCAAGTAAACCCAGTACTTACAATAACTTGTATTATAGTTTCTTTTTAACCCTGAATTGTTGGGTTTTAATCAGATTCCAATTCAATCTAATCCTTAGCTCTGTCTCACTGTATTTTACTGTACAGATTACAAAGTTTTTCTCTTTTTTACGAATCCCTTTTTCACAATAGTTAGGAAATGCTCGTGATGACAGAAAATGTGGCATTTCCGTTTCTGATCCATTACGAGATCAAATAACCTTGCACGACCTCTTAAAGATAGCACTGATGGCGTATGTTTTTGTGGGACAAAAGCATTCATTTGACAATTACCCAGTTCAGAAAAATAGTTTGCCCTTTTCCTTTAATAAAAAAGTAAAATGTAATACCCCAGTTTTGCAAATTAAAACACAATGATATTCAATTAGTTACATCAAACTCTATGAAATCTTCAGAGGAAGCTGGGAGAACTGGAAACAAAAACATTTAAAGGTGAAGCTTGAATCATTATTTCACAAGAGACTCTATAAAGATACTTACATCGTAATGTTACTGAAAGAAAATCAACAGCTAGGTCAAGCAGAACCTGAATTGGTGCTCCCATAAGACTTCACACCAGATGTACTGTCTGCCTGAACTTATATTTAATATTAAGGTTAAGACAGGTTTGTTGTCATAGATGAAAATGTATTATAACACTTCACCCATACTCAACTATATGGTCAATAATCAGCCTTGCAGAATGGATATCAAATGCTCACCATTCATAAAAAGCTCAATATAGCTGCACAATTTAAATTGCTCCAAAACATTTTAAAAACCTAGCGTTGAATACTACTGGAGAATTGGGCACGTTTGGAATTGATTTCAGTTGTACTATAACAAACAGTTACTGGATTATAATGCAGTTGAGCACACTTAAGTTACCTTCTTACACCTCAACAAAATAATGGAGTAATTTTCAAATGTTATTTCTATGACAGGGTGTCACTCAACAGGTTCATTAGAATGATCCCTGCTGTGGAGGGTTTGTCTTATGAGCTTAAGCTAAACAGGTTAGGATTCTAGTCAATGGGGTATAGAAATATGAGAGATGATCTCATTGAAACATATAGGATTATTAAGGGGCTTGACAGGGTAAATGCTGAGAGGATGGTTTCCCCTATGGGGGAGTCTAAAACCAGAGAACGTAGGCTCAGAATTAAGAGGTGCCAACTTAAGAATGAGATGAAGAAGAATTTTTCTCTCAGAGGGTTGAGTGTTTTTGGAACTCCTTGCTACAGAGAGCTGTGGGAGCAGAGTCCTTGTGTATATTTAAGGCTGAGGTAGATAGGTTCTTGATCAGTAATGGAATCAAGGGTTATGAGGAAAACGCAGGAAAACAGACACAAGGAATACTGGATCAGCCATGATCTATTGAATGGCGGAGCAGGCTTGAGGGGCTGAATGGCCTACTCCTGTTCCTTTTTCTCATGGTCTTATAAAGAGGGTGACTGGACTATTCAATGAAAAATAATTAAACATTTCTACCCCAAAAAGTACTTTGGGATTTCCTGATTACTTCCAACATTTTCTGTTTTCATTTTATTTCTTTATTTTGTTTCGAGACCGTTCAGCTGAATATCAATCACTAACTTACACAGTAGAAAAATAAGCAAAGCCCAGGGAAACTAACAATTAGTGTGGATTAAACCTACATTGCTAAAATTCTGAAGAAGGGCCTTGACCCGAAACGTCAGCTTTCCTGCTCCTCTGATGCTGCTTGGCTTGCTGTGTTCATCCAGCTCTACACCTTGTTATCTCAGATTCTCCAGCATCAGCAGTTCCTACTATCTCTTGCTAAAATTATTTTTTGGTTTTGGCTTACCTCTTCCTTCTTCAGATTAAAACACCAGTTTATTAGGTAATTCGCAGTATCTTGACAAATAAGGTGAGGATAATCTGATAAATATCTCTGACTATCGACCCATCGTTTCAACATGCCTGCAGTGAGAGGGAGAGTGGGAAACTTCACTGAACAATTTCTCAAACTTCAAAAACCATGACACAACATAAACTAAACGTTTATTTTGCAGTAAGAAATCCTGCCCATTCCATTATTACACAGTAGTTGGGAAATGGAACGTAGTTAAACAGATTTCGTAGCCAATTGAATTCATCTAAATAATGCAATGTCCCAGTTTAAACATAATTGTTTCATTTCCTAAATGCTGAATATTTCTGAGAAAATTGTACTGTTTTGAGAGTACTCTGTTGTAATCATGTTATGGACTGCTACAGTTTATATTTGGATGGCTTCTTTCATAGACTAAAGGCTGCATGTTTGTTTCTTCACGGATTCTATCAATTTTGGGTATATGTGTTCCATTCTTAGATGCAGCCTTGTCTGGCTAGTCTACTACTGTTTTAAGTCCCTTTCATCTTTAGCTGGCTTTTTACTGAAAGTGATGGAGAATTACACTGGGTTATACAGTAAATGCTTTATTTACACTGATAAACATTGTTCTAAATACAGCTCTCCAATAGTATTTCTCTTCATGCTGTGATCCTCTCTCTCCCTCTGCTCCCATCAGACTAGCATTAACATCATCATTAACACATTCATTCCCCATTATACTACGGGCACAGCCAACATTGCCCAACAAAATCAGCGGCTTTCTAGCTCACTTTAGGAGGCAGTTCCATAAAAAGGACGGACAGTCATTTAATTCCCTGCTTACTGTTTTAACAATATCAATGTTTTAAATTGTAATTTAAATGTTTTTTATTGTGATTAAATGTATTAGATGTAATTTATTGTTTATAAACAGAATGTACATGATCAAAATGCTCTGGGTCCTTAGGCGAGGCCTCTGGATCATGTTTAGTAACTTGATTCATAATTCCAGGCTCTGAAGTTGTCGTAAGGTCATTAACAATTCACAGTTGAAGCTAGTTTTACACAATAGGCATAAGTGCACTTAAATGATTGTGTGTCGTGGAAGGTTAGGCAGTAGGAGGGAGAAATCTCTGATGACAATGAATAGGATGTAACCTTTCAGCTGGCAAGCAAATCAAATGTTTGGTCGAAGACGTAGGTTTAAAGGAAAGTCTTAAAGTAAAGCAGAAGTGGAGAGGAGAGATGAGATGGTGATTTGTGAAGGAACTCAAGGCATGAATGCCAGAAGGCAGATCACTAAGGTGGAGGAAAGCAAGTCAGACATGCAGAAGACATAGAGCTGGGAAACCACAGACCTACTGGAGAGTTGTAGGGCTGGAGGTGGTTACAGAAAAGGGAAAAGGAAAGGCCTTGTGTGGATTTTAGCAATTTAAAATTGACACGGCAGTGTATTGGGAACACATTTAGCTAAACAGGAAACACAGCAAATACAAAACTTACTATTCCAGAACGAAGTGCAACTATTTTTAAAATGTCTAAAAGCAAAATCTTAAGATGCAACTTTTGCAAAATACACAATTTCACTAATTTATTACCTATTTAATATTCAAGGATGGAAGGGAGATTCAAATTCTCTCTGCACAGTTCAGAACAGTTAATTAGTATTTTCATTGACAGATGAATTGACTTAGATATCTTTTCAAATTTGCAAAGAAATCAGTATTTCCATGAGCTCATCTGGCAAGTCATTGATTATCAATATAGCTATTCACTGAATTACTTGTTTCTTTTACATTAAAAATTCACCTTCATTACAGAGATTGTGCAACATGTGGTGTGCACAGGTTGCCAGTGTCTTTTTGGGAAGGTACACTGTGCGATTCCTAGTTTGCTTTGGTAAGAATTAGTTATTTTACAAATGTACTTTGAGAGTACTCACTGTGCACTTCAACAGCTGAAGAGCTGTTTACTTACCAAAGTGCCTGATCTGTTGGTGATATCTCTGTACAAAAGTTACATTTTTTCCATCTTCCTCTGCTTCTTTACACTTTTTGTTGATCACACTCTGTAAAAAGAGACACAAACTAAGAAAGAAAAAAAACTAAAACTCGAGAAGAGACTTTGGAGTGCAGGTTCATAGTTCCTTGAAAGTGGAGTCGCAGGTGGACAGGATAGTGAAGGCTGCGTTTGGTATACTTGCTTTTATTGCTCAATGCATTCAGTACAGGAGCTGGAAGGTCATGTTGCGGCTGTAAGTACATTGGTTAGGTCACTTTTGGAATACTGTGCTTAATTCTGGTCTCCCTGCCGTGGGAAAGACATGAAATCTGAAAGGGTTCAGAAAAGATTTACAAGGATGTTGCCATGGTTGGAGGGTTTGAGCCATAGGGAAAAGGTTGACTAGGCTAGGGCTATTTTTCCTGGAGTGTCAGAGGCTGAGGGATGATCTTATAGAGGTTTATAAAAGCATGAGGGACATGGATAGGGTGAACAGACAAGGTCTTTTCCCCAAGGTAGGGGAGTCCAAAACTAGAGGACATAGGTTTATGGTGAGAGGGGAAAGATTTAAAAGGAAACTAAGGGCAACTTTTTCACACAGAGGGTGGTGCGTGTATGGAATGAGCTGCCAGGGGAAGTGATGAAGCCTGGTACAATTATAACATTTAAAAGGCATCTGGATGGGTACACGAATAGAAAGGGGTTGGAGGGCTACGGGCCTAACGCTGGCAAACAGGACTAGATGAATTTAGGATATCTGGTCAGCATGGACGAGTTGGACCGAAGGGTCTGATTCTATGCTGTACGGCTCTATGACGCTACGAGACAAAGACATTACAGATAACGGGACAAAGCAGAAGGAATTAAGAACCATTAAGAGTAATGAGGAACTACAAATTCTGCTAGGCATAGTTTTTAACGTCCCACTGTCATTCCCAAAGAATGAAAGAAGAGGGTCTTAGTGACAGGCATAGGAATTACCATTCTGCAGTTCCACAGTTCATAACCCATTTAAAAGTCAATATCTTCAACTATGTAGCCCTCTCTCAGAAGCAGTCTACATTGTCAGCCAAGCTTTTAGGTACAAAAGTATATCTACTATCAGAGAGAGTAGGAACTGCAGATGCTGGAGAATCTGACATAACAAGTTGTAGAGCTGGATGAACACAGCAGGCCAAGCAGCATCAGAGGAGCAGGAAAGCTGACGTTTCAGGCCTAGACACTTCAGAAAAATGAAGAAAAAAAATCATTTTTCTGAAGAAGGGTCTAGGCCCGAAACGTCAGCTTTCCTGCTCCTCTGATGCTGCTTGGCCTGCTGTGTTCATCCAGCTCCACACCTTGTTATTTCTACTAACAGTTGGCAGAATGATTCCCATTGTGGTTTGATCTGCTGTCTGTTTGCATCTTAGGTGCTCAAATCACAAAACTAAATTTGATTTTAGAAAATCAAATGCTATTTGCTGTTCAGGAGTTTTGATTAACAACACCACTGACAGAAAGTCTACCTTGAATTGCAGAATCAGTCTACTTAAACTTTTGTTTTACGACTTCATAGTTTATTAGAAAAAAGAAGTAAAGATACCACATGCAAGTTCTCAAGCTGCAATGGTGGTTTTGAATTAAAATTCTCTAGATTTTTAGCAACATAATCACATTGCTCTCATGCTCCCTTTACTCCGATTAAGAGTTGGAAATATATACTGTACCTTATTAAAACCTTCCCTACTGTCTGTATCAATGTTCCATGAACTTAGCCTCTCATTCCAGATCAGCTCTTCCTCTTTTTGCCTCCATTCATCTTCTTTTTGCTTCAGCTCCCAGAATTCAACCTGCGCTTTAGCCCGTTCTTGTTCCAAAGACTCAGAATTGTGCAGCTCCAAATCACAAAGTCTCTGCTGAGCTTCAGCAAGCCTCCAGCCACATTCCATTGTCTTCTTCACCAATTCCTGCTGCGTGTGACAAACACTATCTACTCCACTCATGCAAACCTAGGAATACATACACAGTAGATTAACAAGCATCAAAAGACTGCAAATTATTTAAACTGAACAACACAGGACCATATATAAATTTTGCAGCAAGGAATGTGGACAATCTTGACCCACCATACCTTGTCATATCAAAAATAATTTCAGGATGTCCCAAAATGTTATGCAGTTAACTAAATACTTCTGAAATGTAGTCACTGCAAAGTAGGAAACACTTTACACTGAAGATCCCCACAAACAGCAATAACAATATAATTACTTCACTGATATTAGTCAAAGGACACCAAGAAACTGATAAGACCATAAGACCATAACACACAGGAGCAGAAATTAGGCCATTCAGCCCATTGAGTCTGCTCTGCCATTCAATCATGGCTGATAAGCTTCTCAACCCCATTAACATGCTTTCTCCCCATAATCCTTGATCCCTTTGACAATCAGGAACCTAACTATCTCCATCTTAAATATACTCAATGACCTGGCCTCCACAGCATTCTGTGGTAGTGAATTCCATATGTTCACCACGCTCTGGCTAAAGAAGTTTCTCCTTAACATCCTAGACAACAAGCATGGGGCTGGATGAACACAGCAGGTCAAGCAGCATCATAGGAGCAGGAAAACTTGACTGTTCTTTTTCAAACAATACTATGGAGTCTTTCATGCTCACAGGGGTGGCAGACAGAGCCTCCTTTATTATCTTATCCAAAAGAAAACATTCTCAAAAACTTTATGGTTTCCCCATCAGTGCTGCAATGAAATGTCAGCTCTTTCCACATTCTGCTGGTGTCTCTAAAACAGGGTAGTGCATAAAGCTTTTATCGCTAACCTTTTGAACACCAAGGCACCTGCTAAGTCATGGCAACTGTAATTCTGTAGTCACTGTACAGTCAGAAGACCCCACAGTTTGAAATCTAGGGACAGAAGTATGCCAGTCAGCCCTCCAATCTGTTCTGCCGTTCCATTAGATCAAGGTTGATCTGCAACTTTGCTCCTTATCCCTTAATACTACAACTGAACAAAAATCAAAGGGATGAAAGATCCAATTGTTCCACCATTCATAATATTTTGGGAAAAAGGAAGAACTTTAAGAGGGTTTTGTTTTTGTCAGTGATAATGTACTTCCCTCACTGCCTACATCGACAGAAAACATAACATGCACATCAACGCATGCCACAGAAGCACCTCTGCAAAACTAAAGGTCATTACAGCAAACACCACACCCTAGATCATTAAAAAAAAATTCAATGAAAGAGCTAAAGATCTGATCCAATGCTCTGCTTTTTGCAAATTATTAAGAGGGTTTTCAACTTTTCTGTCACTTTTGGTTCAGTTTGGGCTCTGCAGTAAGAAGCAGTCAACTGATTAAAGTACTTCAATGTCTATCATTTTCATAACCAGAAATCTGATCAAACATTCAGTTTACACGCAACATACTGCATATCATGCTGACATCACTGATGCACTGCACCGCACGCCTGGATCTCATTTTTAGCTAGAAATAAAAAGTTGGGCAAGGTGCATATTTAAAGCAGTCTCTCATTCCTTTAAGTTTCAGATTACACACACTGCAAATGTCATTCTAATTTTTGAGTCAGGTAGACAAAGAGTGCACTGTCACAGTCAAACTGACAATCCTTTGCAACCAAAATTAAATAAAATGCTGAACTGGATCTTAGATCAATCCACTCAAAAACTAGTACCAAGTGCAGGGTCCCAGAAAAAAAAAGCAGTCTGGACTTCGAAGACAGAGCACAAGGCTTGGCAGTAGGCCATGCTACAAGTAAATATTCAATTTAACCAGACTCACATTAGTTAAAAACATGAAAAGTAAGTTGATTAAAAACAAAGACTTCTATTAATAAAGTTTGATAAAGATGGCATCGCAGGTAGTGTCTCATAACTGCAGTAGCAGGGACATTCCTGAACAAAACACAACTGCAGTGCCTGCTCTACAACGAACTTCCAGCTTTGAGCCGTTTTTAGAAGAGAGAGAGAGAGAAAAGAAAAATCAAATGCCATTCTTGCACATGAACCACAAATTTAATATACAGCGACAGCATCAAATGAGGAATGCAAATGCATGTTGGTTTTATGGTAAAGGATTGGACTGTGACAAAGAAAGCCCTGAAATATGGTAGAGCTTTGGTGAGGCTGACTGCAAGTTTTAGTCTCTGTACACAAGGGCAGATAGGCTTTTGTTTACCCATAAAGCAATGAAAGCTCACTACATTCATTCTGGGGATTGAGGGAATTATCCTATGACAAATATAGGCCCACGCTCTCTGATGTTAGGAATAATAAAAGGTGATTGCATTGAAACACAATATTCCAAGTGGGCTTGACAGGGCACATGCTGAAACTTTAAACCGAAATGGAAGTTGGACTACGGCAACTGAAATACCTGGAAAGTTGTTTACAACTTGAAAATCAAGTGCAGGATATTGTTGAGTTCTGCAGGACAGTATTGACTTTTCAAAGCAAAAAATTGAGGTTGAGACCAAACAGCACCAAGAATCTTTCCAGTTCAGGAAATTCTGCCTGGCAACAACTCTGTTTGTTGAACAGTTGTAATAAAAAGTTCCAAGTGCCAAGAACAGCACACAGTGAAAGATCATCCAGAGCCAGCAGGCAGATGACAACCCCCTCTCTTCACCTGGAGGCAAAAGAGAAGGATTAAAGGAAAGAATTTACGAAAGAAAAGATCCAAGTTCACCTAATTAACTGTCGAATTAAGGACCATCAGTGTATAGACAACAGCACAGTACCATTTTTAAAAATCAAGAGGACTGACCAAGGAATAAAAAGAGACTTCCCACCTCATGGTCTGTACTTTTGATCTACGGAATTTTGTTTATCCTCTCTACATTCCATACCAGCCATGGTATGTGTGTTAAACAATTCATCCTTCTTAAACTGCAACTGTATGTATGTTTGGGTTTTGAAAGGGTACAGTTCAAGTTGCAGAAACTAGATTTTTTTTTTAAACTGTCACTGTTAAGGTTAAATATTAGCATATAATTATTTTTACCATTATGGACAAAACCTGGTGTTAATTTGTTTTGATCCGGATAGCAGGCGAACTGGGTTTTGGTGAACTGATTGGGAGTTTTATACACTTACACATTTTGTTGAACAGTGAGGCATAATTATTGGCATATTATACTCACTAAGGTCACAAAAATGACTCTAAAGTTAGAGATCTTAGTCTGACTATATCAGCCACTTGGGAGAATTGAAAATCTATGGATTTCTCTATCCCAGGTGAGCGTGGATACACAATCATTTACAGCATTTGAAGCTGCAGTCAATAAATTTTTGGCCACAAAGGAAATGAAAGGATATGGGTATTGGGCAGAAATTACAATTGAGGATGACCTGTGGTCACAATGTGAAGTGACAGAATAGGATCAAGGGGTGATACGTTCTTGAAAAGCAATTTTTGGCTTGAATTTTAGCAACATTCCAAACAGAAGTGGGGAAATATCCACACTGCAATATTCCAGGACCAATCCATCACATTTGCTGCGAGAGCGAGCATGTGGAGGAAGCGCTGATCTGGATACAGTTGACATACTAAACCAATTTTGGAGGGCTTTTTAAGAAGCAAAACCATAATTTTTTTAAAAATCTATTCATTTTGTGGGATGTGGGCATTGCTGGCTGGCCAGTGTTTATTGCCCATCCCTAGCTACCCTTGAGAAGGTGGTGGTGAGCTGTCTTCTTGAACCGCTGCAGTCCACCTGCTGTGTTGACCCACAATGCTGTTAAGGAGGGAATTCCAGGATTGTGACCCAGTGACAGTGAAGGCGCAGCAATATATTTCCAAGTCATGATGGCGAGTGGCTTGGAGGGGAACTTGAAGGTGGTTGTGTTCCCATATATCTGCTGCCCTTGTCCTTCTAGATGGAAGTGGTCGTGGGTCTGGAAGGTGCTGTCTAAGATGTTTGGTGAATTTTTGCAGTGCATCTTGCAGATAATGCGCACTGTTGCTACTGAGTGTTAGTGGTGGAGAGATTGGATACTTGTGGATGTTGTGCCCATCAAGGAGGCTGCTTTGTCTTGGATGGTGTTAAGCTTCTTGAGGGTTGTCAAGGCTGCACTCATCCAGGCATGTGGGGAGTATTCCAACACACTCCTAATTTGTGCCTTCTAGATGGTGGACAGGTTTTGAGGAGTCAGGAATTGAGTTACTCGCCATAATAGTGGCTACAAGAGGTCAGAGGCTATGTTTACATGGTGAGTCCAGTTGAATTTCCAGGATGTTGACAGCGGGGGATTCAGTGATTGTAACACCATTAAATGTCAAGGGCGGTGCTTGGATTAATTCTTATTAGTGATGGTCATAGTCTGGCATTTGTGTGGCGCAAATCTTATTTGCCTCAGAGAACTGTGCTTCAGGACTTTTTGATTCTCCAGAAACAACCTAGTAATATCTACCTAATCAAGCCCCGTCAGAACATTGTACATTTTACCTCTCATTCTTTTATACTCCGGTTAATATAGACCCAATTTGCTCACTTCTCATCACTGGTTCCTATGAACGTAGGGTAAATCTATCTAATGAACTCTCACTGTATCATCTCCAATGTATGTATTTCCTTCCTAAAATGCAGGTACCAAAACTACACATGGCATTCGAGATGTTGCACAAAGTCTGCTACAATTATAGCAAAATTTTCTTATTTTTATCCCTTTTCAACAAACGCTAGCTTGTCATGTGCCTTCTTTTTTGCCTTCACTGCAGAAGGTGGGTAGAAGTAATGATTTTGCCCATTTATTAACCTGTGAACAATACAGCACAAAAATTAATGGTCAACAAAACTTGATACACAGAAAGGGTAAGATCCACGGAACAGGCAATTCATTTTTAACAAAGATGTGAATTTGGATCTTGAACAGTGTTTTCCAAAACAATCCACCAAGTTTAAAAAAAATAGGTGAAATGACATTTAAGAATGTTCTGGGGTACTTTAGTTAGAATGAAAGATTAATGCACAAGATTAAACCGCATGGGATTGAGGGAAGTACATTGACATGAATAGGAAACGTTGGCAGAAAGGAAACAAAGAATAGGAATTAATGGGTCCTTTTCAAATCTGCAGGCAGTAACTAGTGGGGCGCCATAGGGATCGGTGTTACCCCAGCTATTGACAATATATATTAATGATTTGGATAAGGGAACAAAATGTAACATCTCCAAGTTTGCAGATGATACCGAGTTGGGCGGGAGGGTGAACTGTGACGAGGATGCAGGATCTCAACAGATTGGGTGAGTGGGAAAAATCAATGGCAGATGCAGTGTAATTTGGACAAAAGTGAGGTTATTCACTTCAGAAAGAAAAACAAGGCGGCAGATTACTAACCGAATGGTTGTAAATTGGGAGAGGGGTGTGCAGCAGGACCTGGGTACCCTTGTGCTGAAGGTAAGCATACAGGTGCAGCAGTTGGTAAAGAAGGCATATGGTATGGTGACCTTCATTGTGAGATGCTTCAAGTACAGGAGCAGGGATGTGTTGTTGCAGTTACACATGCCTTGGTGAAACCACACCTGGAATATTGTATGCAGTTTTGGTCTCCTTTACTGAGGAAGGGTGCTCTTGTCCTCGAGGGAGAGCACAAAGGTTTACCAGGTTAATTCCGGGGATGGCAGGTCTGATGTATGAGGAGAGATTGACGAGGTTGGGAATGTTTTTGCTTGAATTCAGACGAATGGGGGGGGGGATCTCATAGAGACTTATAAAATTCTATAGGACTGGACAGGGTAGATGCAGGAAGGATATTCCCGATGGTGGGTGTGTCCAGAACCAGGGGTCACAGTATGAGGATTCGGGGTAGACCATTTAGGACAGAGACGAGGAGACATTTCTTCACCCAAAGAGTGGTGAGGCAGTGGAATTCATTACCACAGGAAGTAGTCGATGCCAAAACGTTGAACGTATTCTAGGAGCAATTGATTTGCACTTGGGGCGAATGGGATCAAAGTTTATGGGGAGAAAGCAGGATTAGGCCATTGAGTTGGACGATCAGCCATGATCATGAAGAATGGCGGAGCAGGCTCAAAAGGCCAAATGGCCTCCTCCTGAACCTATGTTCTACGTTTTTATATTGTGGACTGCTTCAGCAGCTGTACTGGAATTTGTCTCAGTTGTCACAATGTAAGTAAATTTTTCAGAGCTGCATGTTAGCTGGCTTGGTCACTGTTCTCTTTGCATTTCTGGGCCAGAGTGGAATAGACAATTTTTGTAGTTTACACATTTAATCTTTGAATGTTTGCCATTGCCTATCCATTGTCATTGCTTTCAGTGACATTTCCCAATCCAGCATAGCCACCTGACACCTCACACTATCATATTTTCCCTGATGACGATTCAGGGCTCTAGTCTCAGAATCAACTACCACACCCTCCGTCTTGATGAAGAATTCTATCATGTTACAGTCACCCATCCCTAAGGAGTTTCTCAACTCCACTGACAATTATTCCTTTCTGATTGGCATAATACCCAGTCTAAGATAGTCTGTCCTCAAGTTGGCTTCTCAATGTACTGGTCCAGAAAACCATCCCATATGCACTCTAGGAATTCCACCTCTACAGTATTGTGACTACTTTGACTCATCCAATCTATATGTACATGAAAGCCACTCATAATTACCGTATACATCTGAATTCCGGTTTGATGCCATTTCCAACATTGTCAGAAGCCACATAACACCAGGTTATAGTCTAACTGGTTTATATGAAATGAAAAGCTTTCGGAGCGCTGCTCCTTTGTCAGGTGATGTGCTCATTCGTCACTTCACCTGACAAAGGTGCAGAACTCCAAAAGCTCATGATTTCAAATAAACCAGCTGGACTATAACCTGGTGTCCTGTGACTTCTGGCTTTGTCCATCCCAGGCCAACACCAGCACCTCCACATCATCAGTCCCAACATCACCACTACAGTTTGGTGGTCTACATAATACCTTCACAAATGGTTTTTATCCCTTTGTATATCTCAATTTTACTCTCAGATTCTATGTTGTCTGATCCAACTTCTGTTCCTAACATTGTGATTACTTAAAGGCGAATTAGGAATGGATATTAAATGCTGGCCCAGCCAGTGATACCTACATTCCAAGAACAAAAAAGTCAGGGGAAACATCTCCACATCAAAAAATATTACCTCAGGTAATATTTCAGGAAATATGAACAAGACCTGCAGTCATTAACATCTGCATTCTAATACCATGCTGTCAGCTCTACATTTAAAAAATATCTAATTCCTCCTCTATTATTCTTAGTTCAGTTCCCGCCCATCCTGTATGGTTCTCCATATACCTGCTAAATCAATTTCCACTGGATATTAGTTTAAGCCATTCTCCTAAACTCCAATTAAGCATCCCACAAGGATATTTGTTCCAGCCCTATTCAGGGACAACCTGTGAATCAGAGTTTCATCCTACTGTATCACTCCTCTGGCCACAAATTCTACTTGTGTTATCATCCAGCTTCTACATATAGTAATGAATGGAAATAAAGAATGGTTGAGGCTCTAATCTTCACTATTCTTTCCTCCATAGCTCCTAAAACTATGTAACTCTAAGCTTTATCCTTCCCCCCCACCACCCGAAAAACACACACAGTACTATGTAAAGTTTTGCGATTCTTTGATGCGTTGTCACAGTTTTCAACAACTTCTGACTGGGGTCCTGTTCCCAGTGTGATCTGTTCTCTTGCTCTGGCACCAGAGACAGTACAACGCATTCGAAAAGGGAACATCGGTGGAGGTTGACCAGGGATAATCCTATAGCTGTACGGAGGATCGAGACACTGGGGAAGGTCAGGGGGAGGCTTTATTTTTTGCTGCAGGGTGAATGACTTTAATGTGCAACTAGCTCATGGGGTCAGTGACAAAATGGTCAGCCCTGGTGAAGGACAGTACCTGACTCGGACACGCCATGTTGGGGAGGAGTTTATGTCGCTGTCCGCCCTCCTCCTCCTCGTCGTCTTCGTCGTCGTCGTCTGAAGCGATTGCGGGAAAGCCAGGCCGGTAATCCATCATCATCATCAGCATCATGGAGCCCCGAGCTCGGTCTCAGTGTAACAAAGCGCCCGGGGTCACGTGATCGGGGTGTGTGGCCGTGATCACGTGATCGACCCACATGTCGTTATCGTCCTCCCCGCGCCTGCGCAGTAGCACCAACGTTGTCCTGTTTTCATAGATACAATGCACTCTGTGACGCAGTTAGTGTCCCAACCCTTGCACTCGGAGGTTCGGGGTTAAGTCCTACCTGCTTCAGAGGTGTGTAGTAGCATCTCTGAACAGATTCATTGGAAAAATTTGGTTAATTTTTTTTAACCATGCCCTCCAGACAAGAGCTTTTCTCGTGCATAGCATTGCCCCTACCTCTGGACCAGGGGACCCGGGTTCAACACCCACCTTCTCTAGAGCTACGTAGTAACATCACTAAACAGGTTGATCGGGGAAACACTTCTACAACCTCCAGAGAAATGGGGCAACAGACTTTCCTAAAGTACACTCCGATTCTGACTCATCAACGTTGCAATGTACTTGGCCCTGTTAGTTTTATCCATATCGTTGCAATCTATTTGCCCCTCATATTCAAAACCATTCACCCCTATCATTATCACCCATTTATCTCTTTTTTTAACACGACAGATGGTCTTCTTCCATATTTTCATATTTCTTACTACTTTGATTTTTCTAAATAAAAACAAATGTTGCTGGATAAATTCAATAGGTCTATGGGAAGTAGCATCTGTGGGAAGAAAGCAGAGTTAGCGTTTAAGTATGGTGCCTCTTCACCAGAATTATTTTTTCCAGCTTTATTATTGTTTGGTCATCCTTTTATGGCAACTAAACTTTTATAGTTTTCTGGTTTCTCACCTCACATTTACTTCCCCATTATTACAATTCATTTACTCTCAGCTTTGTAATTCATTTTCCACTTTCATTGTCATCCATATATGTGATAATGCCTGTAATCTCATAATATAATGAGAGACTGGAAATTTTTTAAACGTTTAGAAACCAAAATGATAATAACGGAGAAATTTGAAGGGTCTTGGCCCGAAACGTCAAGCTCTCCTGCTCCTATGATGCTGCTGTGTTCATCCAGCTCTACCTCTTGTTATCTCATAGTAAGAGTTTCTGCCAGTATTAAAAAAAACAAAAGTAACTAAAGTAAATATTCCTTAGAGGATAAAACTGGAGAATTAATAATGGGCAAAAAGAAAATGACAGAGACTCTGTACAAGTATTTTGTATTTGTCTTTGTTGGGGCAGAATGACTAAAGTAATTCCTCAACACCCGGAGTCCATTTCCAGCATCAAAGAGTTTATTGATGGTACATTAGTGGGAAGAAACCTCTGGGGGTCCAGAAGCCTCTTCCCTGAACAAAGGCAAGACATATATTTATCTTGTTCCACCTTTAGCAATTACAGACCAATCATATTATTAATTACATATGCACCCAATTTTTGAAATGTTGTAATTACACTCACCTCTACCACTTCCTCTGGCAGTTCATTTCATACAGGCATCACCCTCTGAAGTTTAATTTGGATAAATGTGAGGTATTGCACTTTAGTAAAACAAGGACAGGACATACAATTAATGGGAAGACCCTGTTGTACAACAAAGAGATCTAGGGGTTCAGCTACGCAATTCTTTGAAATTTGCATCAAATGGACGCAGGGTGATTAAGAAGGTGTTTTGCATGCTTGCCTTCATTACTCAGATCTTTGAGTATAGGAGTTAGGACGTCATATTGAGGTTGAAAGGGATGTTTTTGAGGCCTCGTTGAGAGTACTGTGTATAGTTTTGGTTGCCCTGCTATCAGAAGGATATTATTAAATTGGAGAGAGTTCATAAAAAATTTAACAGTATGTTGATGAGAATGGAGGGTTTGAATTATAAACAGAGGTTGTATAGGCTGGGACTTCTTTCATTGGAGCATTGGAGGTTGAGGGGTGATCTTATCGAGGTTTATAAAATCATGAGGGGTGTGGATAAGGTGAATAGCAAGGGTTTTTTCCCGAGAGTGGGAGAGTTCAGAACTAGGGGGCAATTTTTAATGTGAGAGGAGAAAGATTTGAAAAGAACCTTTTCACAGAGAGTGGTTAGTGTGTGGAATGAACTGCCAGAGGAGGTGGTGTATGTAGTTCAGTCATAATGTTTAAAAGCCATTTGGATAAGTACACGAATGGGAAAGGTTTGGAGAGATGTGGGACAAATGCAAGCAAGTTGGAATAGAGATAAAAGGTACTGCAGATGCTGGAGAATCCGAGATAACAAGGTGTGGGGCTGGATGAACACAGCAGGCCAAGCAGCATCATAGGAGCAGGAAAGCTTGACGTTTCGGGCCTAGATCCTTCATCAGAAAATGATTTTCATTTTCAATTTCATTTTCATCAGAAAATCATTTTCTGATGAAGGGTCTAGACCCGAAACGTCAAGCTTTTCTGCTCCTATGATGCTGCTTGGCCTGCTGTGTTCATCCAGCCCCACACCTTGTTAAGTTGGAATAGTTTAGTTTGGGACATGGCTGGCATGGACTGTTAGGACGAAAGGGTCTGTTTCCATGCTATGACTCTGACACTGTGTGAAAAATCTTCACTTCAGGTCTCTTTTAAATCATTCCCCTCTCACCTCAACCCAATGCCCTCTAGTTTGGACTCCCCTACCCTGGGAAAAAGACCTTGTCTGTTCACCCTATCCTTGCCCCTCATCGTTTTATAAACCTCTATAAGATCACCCTTCAGCCTCTGACACTCCAGAGTAAAATGTCTGAGCCTATCCAGCCTCTTGTTGTAACTCAAACTCTCCAGTCTGTCAGTCCATAGGAGGTTAGTGGAACCTCTTTAATACTTATTATGTTTTTAAATAACTACTATTATCTGGAAATTTTAACTAAAGTAAATGGATCTTTTCTTCTATTTGAAATGGATCTCAGTTCTTAAATCAGCTGTGTATGGAATTCTTCTATCAGCATACACATAGGTTTCTTATCTAGCTGTCTTTGTATAAATAACTGCAGATGCATGTTTCCAAAAAGACCCTTTGTGTAATTGAATATTTCAAACATTGCAGTGATACACATTAATATATTTTGCTTGGATCTAGCTATTGTTTTTTTGTAAATATATTGAACTATTTACTTTGGCCTAAATAATATTGTCTAGCAGCATGGTATTTTCTAAATGAACAGGATTGCATGATGATCAACCACACAATTTGTGGCAAAAGGGGAATTGTTAGTTCTGTAGCATTTAATTCTAACAATGTTCTGTTTAAGGGAGATAAAGGTCTGCTTCTGGAAACTGCTGCTTCGTTATGAGAATAAGATGCCTGAATTAAGACACACTGTGGCACAGTGGTAATGTTCCTCCCTCTAGACCAGGAGGAGACCAAAATTGCACATAGATTTTGAGATGTGGTCACATCAGTACCCCGAACAAGTACAGAATAACACCCTTACTTTTATTCAATTCCTCTCGAGATAAGATATAACAGTCCATTAGCCTTACCAGCACACTAACGTTTTGTACCTTATGTACTGGACTACCTGGATTCCCCTGCACCTTGGAATTCTGCAGTTTTCCTCTGTGTACATAGTGCTCTGCATTTTTTATTTGCCTTGTCAAAGTGAAAACTTCACATTTTCCCTCAGTGTTGTAGATGTACCAGCACAGCTCGGTTGGGATGCAACAAGCCATAGAGTCATAGAGCTGTACAGCACAGAAGTAGACCCTTCGGTCCAACTCGTCCATGCCAATCAGATATCCTACAGATATCAGATATCTCGTCCCATTTGCCAGTATTTGGCCCATATCCCTCTAAACCTTTCCTTATTCATATGTCCATCCATATGCCTTTTAAATGTTGTAATTGTACCAGCCTCCAACACCTCCTCAGGCAGTTCATTCCATACACACACCACTCTCTGCGTGAAAAAGTTGCCCCTTTGGTCCCTTTTAAATATTTCTCCTCTCATCTTGAATCTATGCCAAGTAGTGTTGGATTCCCCCACCCTGGGGAAAAAGACCTTGGCTATTCACCCTATCCATGCACTTCATCATTTTATAAACTTCTGTAAGATCACCCCTCAGCCTCCGATGCTCCAGAGAAGTCAGTCCCACCCTATTCAGCCTCTACCTATAATTCAAACCCTTCAACTCTGGCAACATCCTTGTAAATCTTTACTGAACCCTTTCAAGTTTCACAACACCCTCCTATAGCAAGGAGACCAGAATTGAACACAGTATTCCCAAAATGGCCTAACCAACGTCCTGTATAGCCACAACATGACCTCCCAACTCCTATACTTTGTTTAGAACTATTGCTAGAATGTCATTACAGCACAGAGCATTTGCAGTATCCAGTGCTTTCAGCTCTTTCCTGATATCAAATAAATTGAATCAAATTGGCTGAAGACAGGCATAGGTGATGCTGGGGACCTGAGAAGAAGGCCAAGATGGAACAGCATTTCAGCTTTGTCTTTTGTACTGATGTGCTGAGCTGAGGATAGTTGTGGAGTCTCCTCCTTTTGTTCGTTGTTTAGCCATTCTGACTGGATGTGGTAGGACTGTAGATCAGGTGTTTGTGGGATGGCTTAGCTTTGTCCAATATATGTATGCCACGCAAGCAGTCTGTGTGGTTGCTTTGCCAGAATAATGCGTAACTTTTAGGTATATCTGGTGCTGTTCCTGGCATGCTCTCCTGCACTCTTCATTGACTTGGGGTTGATCTCCCAGCTTGATGGTATTGATAGACTGAGGGACATGCTGGACCATGAGGTTACAGATTGTGGTAAACTACAATTCCGTTGCTGCTGAATGCCCACAATGCCTCACGTTGACATTAGCTTCACTGTACCTGTGCTTTGTTATTGTCCATAGGCAGTTTGCTGGCATCATCAGCAATAATGGACATGCATGGTGTCTATGCAGACAACCTTTTAGCTTCCACTACTAACAAAAATACAAATGTGGAGTGCCTTAAATTCAATTTGTCAAGCAGTTACATGTCACAGGAAGAGATAAAACCCGCGGACAAGGGAGGCGCAGTTGTAGTATGGCGCACTGACCTCTACATTGCTGAGGCCAGGCGTCAACTCTCCGACACCTCCGCCTACCGCCCCCTGGATCATGACCCCACCCCCGAGCACCAAACCATCATCTCCCAAACCATCCACAACCTCATCACCTCAGGTGACCTCCCACCCACCGCTTCCAACCTCATCGATCCCCAACCCCGCACCGCCCGCTTCTATCTCCTTCCCGATATCCACAAACCTGAATGCCCCCTGGTCGACCCATTGTCTCCGCCTGCTCAATCCCCCACTGAACTCACCTCCACCTACCTAGACTCCATTTTCACCCCCTTGGTCCAGGAACTCCCTACCTACGTCCGTGACACCACCCATGCCCTCCACCTCCTCCAGAACTTCCAATTCCCCGGTCCCCAACACCGCATTTTCACTATGGACATCCAGTCCCTATACACCTGTATTCCCCATGCAGATGGCCTAAAGGCCCTCCGCTTCTTCCTGTCCCGCAGAACTGACCAATCCTCCTCCACTGACACCCTCATCCGCTTAGCCGAATTCGTCCTCACCCTCAACAACTTCTCTTTCAATTCCTCCCACTTCCTACAGACAAAGGGGGTGGCTATGGGTACGCGCATGGGCCCAAGCTATGCCTGCCTCTTTGTAGGTTATGTGGAACAATCCCTCTTCTGTACCTACACTGGCCCTAAACCACACCTCTTCCTCCGTTACATTGATGACTGTATTGGCGCCGCCTCGTGCTCCCACGAGGAGCTCGAACAGTTTATCCACTTCACCAACACCTTCCACCCCAACCTGAAGTTCACCTGGACCATCTCTAACACTTCCCTCTCCTTCCTGGACCTCTCTGTCTCCATCTCGGGTAACCACCTAGAAACTGATGTCCATTTCAAGCCCACTGACTCCCACAGCTACCTGGAATACACCTCCTCCCACCCACCTTCCTGCAAAAATGCCATCCCCTATTCCCAATTCCTTTGCCTCCACCGCATCTGCTCCCAGGATGAGGTATTCCAATCCCGCACATCTCAAATGTCCTCATTCTTCAAAGACCGCAACCTCCCCCCCCGCAGTGGTCGAGAACACCCTCGACCGTGTCTCCCGCATTTCCCGGAACACATCCCTCACACCCTGTCCCCGCAATAACAACCAAAAAAGAATCCCCCTCATCCTCACGTACCACCCCACCAACCTCCGGATCCAACGCATCATCATCCGACACTTCCGCCATCTGCAATCCGACCCCACCACCAAAGACATTTTTCCCTCCCCACCCTTGTCTGCTTTCCGGAGGGACCACTCCCTCCGTGACTCCCTTGTCCGCTCCACACTCCCCTCCAGCCCCACCACACCCGGCACTTTTCCCTGCAACCGCAGAAAGTGCTACACCTGCCCCCACACCTCCTCCCTCACCCCCATCCCAGGCCCCAAGAAGACTTTCCACATCAAGCAGATGTTCACCTGCACATCTGCCAATATGGTATACTGCATCCGCTGTACCCGTTGTGGCCTCCTTTATATCGGGGAAACCAAGTGGAGGCTTGGGGACCGCTTTGCAGAACACCTGCGCCCAGTTCGCAACAAACAACTGCACCTCCCAGTCGCGAACCATTTCAACTCCCCCTCCCATTCCTCAGATGACATGTCCATCCTGGGCCTCCTGCAGTGCCACAATGATGCCACCCGAAGGCTGCAGGAACAGAAAATCATATTCAGCCTAGGAACCCTGCAGCCCAATGGTATCAATGTGGATTTCACAAGCTTCAAAATCTTCCCTCCCCCAACCGCATCTCAAAACCAGGCCAGCTCATCCCCGCCTCCCTAACCTGTTCTTCCTCTCACCTATCCCCTCCTCCCACGTCAAGCCGCACCCCCATCTCCTATCTACTAACCTCATCCCACCCCCTTGACCTGTCTGTCCTCCCTGGACTGACCTATCTCCTCTCTACCTCCCCACCTACACTCACCTTTACTGGCTCCATCCCCACCTCTTTGACTTGTCTGCCTCCTCTCCACCTATCCTGTCCTCTATCCATTCTCTATCCGCCTCCCCCTCTCTCCCTATTTATTTCAGAACCCTCTTCCCCTCCCCCATTTCTGATGAAGGGTCTAGGCCCGAAACGTCAAGCTTTCCTGCTCCTATGATGCTGCTTGGCCTGTTGTGTTCATCCAGCTCCACACCTTGTTATCACACATCACAGGAACATCTGTTTCATATTGGGTTGTAATATCAACAAGGGGATATTTAAGATTAATAAATCCTTACACTCCTCTGGTGGCACTGTAGAACAGAGAGACCTAGGGATTGATGTACATAATTCTTTGAAGTTTGCACCACATATGTGGACTTCACAAGCTTCAAAATCTCCCCTCCCCCTACCACATCCCAAAACCAGCCCAGCTTGTCCCCACCTCCCTAACCTGTTCTTCCTCTCACCTATCCCCTCCTCCCACCTCAAGCCCCACTCCCTATCTCCTACCTACTAACCTCATCCCGCCCCCGGACCTGTCCGTCCTTCCTCGACTGACCTATCTCCTCCCTACCTCCCCACCTACACTCACCTTTACAGGCTCCATCCCCGCCTCTTTGACCGGTCTGTCTCCTCTCCACCTATCCTCTCCTCTATCCATCTTCTATCCACCTCCCCCTCTCTCCCTATTTATTTCAGAACCCCCTTCCCCTCCCCCATTTCTGAAGAAGGGTCTAGGCCCGAAACATCAGCTTTCCTGCTCCTCTGATGCTGCTTGGCCTGCTGTGTTCATCCAGCTCTACAACTTGTTATCTCAGATTCTCCAGCATCTGCAGTTCCTACTATCTCTCACCACATATAGATAGTTTGGTTAAGAAGGCATTTAGCACACTTGCCTTCATTGCTCAAACTTCTGAGCATAGAAGTTGGGACACCATGTTGAGTTTGTGCAGGACATTGGTGAGACATTTTCTGGAGTACTGTGTACAATTTTGGTTGCCCTGTTATACAAAGAATATTATTAAGCTAGAGAGGGTTCATAAGAGATTTACCAGGATTTTACAGGGAATGGAGGATTTGAGTTACAAGGAGAGGTTGGATAGGCTGGGTCTTTTTTTGCTGGAGCGCAGGAGTTTCAGGGGTGACCTTGTAGAGGTTTATAAAATCACGAGGGGTACAATTAAGGTGAATGGCAGGTGTCGTTTCCCTGGAGCTGGGGACTTCAAGACTAGGGGGCTTATTTTTAACACGAGAGGAGAAAGATTTAAAAAAGACATGAGGGACAACTTTTTTACACGGAGACTGGTTCGTGTGTGGAATGAACTTCCAGAGGAAGTGGTGACTGAGGCTACAGTTACAACATTTAAAAGACATTTAAATAAGTGCATGAATAAGAAATGTTTGGATGGATATGGGCCAAGCGCAGGCAGGTGGGACTAGTTTAGTTTGGAATTATGGTCGGCATGGACTGGTTGGACCGAGGGATCTGTTCCCGTCCTAATTGACTCTATGACTCTTGGACATGCCCACAAGATAATGTGCTGCCTTGTATGAATTATGTCCATGTCCAAATGTAAACTGGATGAAAATGCACCATAGCAAAATAATCTGTGATCTCTGTGATGCATTCTTGTACAGAAAACTGAACATTATAAATGTCATGATCTTCACTGAAACAAAAACTGCATGACAGAGATTCAGTGCTTCTTATGATGTTTACTGATAGCATTGCATTACTATTTGATTTCTTCTGCAATAGTTTTCTCCTAATTAGCATTATTTCATTACATGATCCACGTTTAGCTTTCTAGAATGAGATCCATAGATCATTCTTATCTAGGGCAATGCACCAAAATCCATGAGTACCTGCAGCATCTCATTATATATTTTCTATAACACTCATCCTCACAAGCTGCTCTTTGCATACTTCTGCATTCTTTTCTGCCAACCACAAAGCTAGTAGGCAGTGAATCCAATCCCCAGTCTGCTATTACTTCTGTTGTTGATCTTCTATGACTGATACAAAAAACAACTGCAGTTGCTGCTGCAATGACAGTTATAGAACAGCATCCTGAATAGACTATTAATGTTAAATGGCATATAATGGCCAGGTTGCTTCTAAATGCCAGAATTAACAACAAAAAAAAATTATTCCCTTACGCTGGCAATAATTTCACATTGTGCAAATAAATTGACACAGATTGGATTTGATTTGTTATTATCATTGAATCAAACAGCAATTCATGGATTAAACTGGGCCAGTATACCTTCTGACATATCACAGAATCACAGAATTGTTATGGTGCAGAAATAGGCCATTCAGCCCACTGTGTCTGCACTGGCTCTCTGAGCATTTTGATGTAGTGCCAAACTCCTGCCTTTTCACTAGAATCATGTACTTTTTCTGTTTTAAAAAAATCATCTAGTACTCTCTTGAATGCTTCAAATAAACCTGCCTCCACCACACTTGCAGACAGCATTCTAAACCTGGACCACTTGCTGTGATAAAAAAAGACTCTCAACTTGCATTGCTTATTTTGCAAAACATTTTCAAACAGTGCCGTCTGGTTCTTGATCCTTTCACAAGTGGAAACAGTTTCTTCCAAGATAACAAGCATGGGGCTGGATGAACACAGCAGGTCAAGCAGCATCATAGGAGCAGGAAAACTTGACGTTTCGGGCCTAAACCCTTCATCAGAAATGCTTTCTTTTTTTTGGAGGAAGAGGTGGGGTTTAGGGCCAGTGTAGGTACGGAAGAGGGATTGTTCCACATAACCTACAAAGAGGCAGGCATAGCTTGGACCCATGCGGGTACCCATGGCCACACCCTTTGTTTGTAGGAAGTGGGAGGAATTGAAAGAAAAGTTGTTGAGGGTGAGGACGAGTTCGGCTAGGCGGATGAGGGTGTCGGTGGAGGGGGATTGGTCCGTTCTGCGGGACAGGAAGAAGCGGAGGGCCTTTAGGCCATCAGCATGGGGAATACAGGTATATAGGGACTGGACGTCCATAGTAAAAATGAGGTGTTGGGGACCTGGGAATTGGAAGTTCTGGAGGAGGTGGATTTAGGCCCGAAACGTCAAGTTTTCCTGCTCCTACGATGCTGCTTGACCTGCTGTGTTCATCCAGCCCCATGCTTGTTATCTCGGATTCTCCAGCATCTGCAGTACCTTTTATCTCTGATACAGTTTCTTCCAATCTGTTTTGTCGAGATCCCTCAAGATATTGAAAAAACATTTATGAAATCTCCCTTCAGTGCTCACCTCTCCATGATAAACAGACCCACAGTCTCTAATTTATCCTCATAACTGACATTTCTCGTTCACATTTCTCCCTGGGTGCATTCACGTAAGCCTTTTCTGCACTCTCTCCAATGCATTCATATCCTGCCTCACGAGTGGTGCACAGAACTATACAAAATACTTCAGCTGCAGTCCAACAAGTGTCCGGCATAAGTTCAAGTTCAGCGTAACCCCCATGCTTTTGCATTAATCTCCTTTCTAATGAAACCTAGAATACTGCATGCTTTGTAAATAGTTCTCCCTACCTGTACTGCCATCTTGAATAACTTATGAATGTATACACCCAGGTCTTTCTGCTCTTGCATACACTTTAGAAAAGTGCTCTTCGTTCTTTGTAGCAAAGTGTATCACATCACGTTTCTCCACATTGAACCTCATCAGCAAACTATCCTCACATACCACCAACTTGTCAATGAGTTTTTGAAATTCTACACTGTCCACCTTACAATTTACAATTCTTCAATGTTTTGTGTTGTTTGCAAACTTTGAAATTGTTACTTGGATATCAAGATACAGATCATTTATTTGTATCAGGAAAATTAAGGGTCACAATGCCAACCCCTGGGGAAGTCCACTACAGACCTTCCCCAAGTTTTAAAAGTGCCCATTAACCATTGATTTTATCCCCTATTCCTCAGCTAGTTTTATATCCATGTTGCTACAGTCTGTTTTATTCCAGGACCAGTCACTTTTCTCACACGTCTGTTGTGTGGCATTGTATCAATTGCTTTCTGGAAACTTATGTCCACCAGATCAATAGCCTAGCCCTCATCAATCCTCTCTGTTAACTCTTCAAAAACTTCAGCAAATTAGATTGACATGATCTTCCTTTAACAAATCCATGCTAGTTCTATCCCTAATAATTATTTCTGGAAGTTCTCCCACTACCAAAGTAAAACTGACTGGCAGGGGCTTTCGTTATAAACTCCTTTGAGTAAGGGAGTCATGTTTACAATTCTTCAGTCCTCTTGTACCACTCCCAAATCTAGGGTATGGTATTTAAAGTTCATGGTCTTGTACAGATGAATATAGCTGTCATTTTCAGAATTAATACAATGCATTTTTGTTACTAGGGACTCTTTTGATGCAGAGTGCAAAGATGAGTCAAGCAGCAACACGGGTTTTATTTAAGTTTGCTCTGAGTGAGTTACTATCCACCCATATGCAGCCTTCACCATATCCTCACTCAATGGCTTATTAATAGATTTATTACATTTCTGAAGGAAGAACATGAAAAGAGAACAACAGCATAAGACCCCATCAGTCTGTTTCACCATTCAGTAACACCATGGCTGAACTTCTGTGTCAGTTCAATGTCTTGGTCTTATCTTCCTATCTTTCAATTTGCATAGTACCAAGAAGAAATCTGTCGTTTGAACATTCACAACTTACTGAGTTAGAGGACGCCAAAAAAAATTCACAGTTAAGCCTCTAAGTTATGAAATTTCCCTTTATCACAATCCTAAATGGTCGACTGCTTATCTTGAGATAACTTTGCTGACTTCACAATTTTAGGCGGTCTGGATGTTGCAATTTTCTTCCACAATGCATTCTATTTTGACTTGGAAGATGGGTAAATGTTTTGCTTTTGGATTGTTGACATTTACTCGGGTCTTGACCTTGATTGATCTGTGAAACATTTCTCTGCTGAAAGATCTTTTGTCTCCTGACATTCTTTGTTGAGGATAGCATTCATGCTAAACCCAGTAGTTGGTCCATCCTTTACCTTATCTTAAGGACCCTTAGTCTGCTGGATTCCCTTCACAGAGGAGCTCTTCTCTGCTAATTAAGGTAGTTGCGCCATACCATCATCTGAGGGACATTGAATCTTCTGAATTTCCACTGTTAAACAAGTACAGTCTTATTTGCGGTATCCTGGATTTTTGGTCCAAGCATTTGCTCTTTCATTCAAACAGGCGTGCACTTTTGTTCAGTATCCTGCAAGTTCAGAATGGTAATTTCTTCTTTTTGACCACATCCTGTATTTATGGACATTGGTCTGTCTTCTGGGAGTCCTATGCAACTGTATCCATTTTTTTGCAAGCAAATATTCAATCTCAATCTGCTGAAAAATCTGAGTTGAAGAAAAAAAACATTTTGATTAGGCTTGACATCTTTATCCACCCTCTGTGGATATTTCACTGGTAATCTGGACATTTTCACCTCCTCAGTTGTGTTACTGAAGGACTGCTGCTCACTCAGCACCATTGCTGACACCGACAATAGCAATTATGCTTTGAGAGACAATGGATTGAATACAATTGATTCAGTGATGATAGGAATGAAAAACATTTTTACCATTAGTGTGAAGTCAACTACTTCCTTCCTGTTGACCATATGAACAAGTCTCATATGCCAACATAGATTATCTCAAGAGATGATTTTCTCACCTTCTGTAGCAAAGATGGAGGTTTCTCACATCTTCTGGGGTAAAATGGTTGGTTTCCCAATTTTCTTGGCCCATAACACAATACACACTTTTTAAAATTAAACCTCTATGGTGGCAGCCGCAATAAATCCTCTCACGTGAAAAGCTGGTTTTAATTATACCTCAAAACTTCCTAAAAATCTTAAAGTTCTTCTAAATATCTTCTCCTGTTTAACTCCTTCTTCGGATGTTTTTGAAACTTGCCCTTTTGTTTCCTGAAATAAACTGCTACTTTTTCAATACTGGAGCCTTGGTACAAATTAACTTCTGGCCTTTTCTCTGTCTCTCTAGCTATGCCTCGTGGACCCAAATTGCAATGGCAGTGAAGTTCCTTTTGAGTGGTAAGTACGCCCTTTCCCTTCTATCCTTTGCGGCCAGGTCTTCTACACTGTACCTCCCCCTTGCTCTCAGGCATCTCTGCTTTACTCCCAAAGCTCACAATTGCTCCCATAGAGACTTCTACTCTTCGCAATGTGACCAGCCTCTACTCCTTTCCTAGCCTGTATGGCTTTCCCTGCTCTGAGGTGAAAGGTTGCTTCTGAAGTGCTGCTTGTCCTGATGATAGCTGGTCAAGTGCTGCTAACTGCTTGTCAAGTCTTCTTGAAGTGAAAATCTACATGATATGGTAATGTCTTCAGAAATTATTTTAAATACATTCTCTCCACACTGTTACCTTGAGATATTCATCAATATTCCCAGCCACTGACCACTATGTCCTTCTGGGCACTGAGTGGTTGATATGTCATGTTGCTGACTAATCTTCCTTCTTTATTGAGTCTAAGGTCTTATCTAAATATCAGTGGTAGGAGAATGACCACAAGTGAGTCTGAACAAGAAGGGGCACTTGTCTTACTCAACAATAGATAGCTTATTATGTTATAGCTAAGGGTACAATAGGTATACATTGCTATGTTACAATAATAGGTTGCATGGATTAATTAGGCATAATTAGTTAAGACTATCAGGGGCCAAGAGATGACACTTCTGCCCTCATCAGGCTCTTGTGCAAGACTGCATGATTTTCCACCCATCACTGTGTGGCATTATCAAATTGAGTACTGCCCAATGCAACCCCAACAGCAACTCTTTCAGAAACATCACCTTATACAATAATCTTCACAAATTACAATCCACTGTAGTTTGGAAGATGTATTGGCTCTTAGTGCCTAGGATGCATAGAACTTATATTTTACCTTTTAGATTCTTCTGACATTGTGCCAGATAGCCTAAATTATATTTTTTATTTCTGATGTTTGTAAGTTCTAGATCCTCAATGTTCTTGCACTAGATGCAGCATAAAAACAGCCAGGGTTACCATTGACAATTGCTATTGAGCGGCTTGTGCTGGTCAGCAAATGTTTATGAGCTTGGATGATAACAGTATTGGACTTGTGTGAAAGCTTCCTCTTTATTTCTTACATGACAAGCCATTTGTTGCCTTTAACCTCCTTCCTTCGTGCACAGTTACTGTACTTGTTAACTTATGAAGTCTTTTATACATAAATAAAAAACATGTTTTGCCACGTAACTTCAGAGTGTATTAAAGGACAATCATGCAGATGTAAATACTACTTTAATTTTTGAATTGTGAACTTAAAAATAAGAAAAACAAATACTGTTTTTACCAAGCAACTATTGAAAAAGGTGTTGCAGTTTTAACTGAAATGAGTTCCAAAACTAATTCAGTGTTGTATCAATATGGTGGCCTTATTCAAGCAGTGGGGGGTACAGGCTAGACCTCTCTGTTCCATGGGTGAATGTTCAGGGCACTTTGCCCAGTGACAAATCATTGATTGCTTTTTATCAAACAAGATCAGTTGTATATTCAAGGTACTCAGTGTAATAGCAACTACATGATTAGTTCTTCGGCGAGTAGATGCAAGCTTTGTGTTTGGACAATATGGTAGAAACATTCAGCCTGTGAAGGAAGAAAGATCTGTCTCTCCCTTCTGTGAGTGCAGAAGAAAAATGTACCATTCTAAGCAGCTTGGTACTCTCTCTGCAAATTACCTTTTTGAAAGAAGAAAGGGAGAAAACACCCACAAAGACACCAAAAGGGTGAATCCTCAATCGGTGAATTAAAGGTCAAGAATTGGTACGTCCATAACCTTGTGTACTTCTCAAAAACTTGAAAGGAAATAGAAGAGAATTGAAGGAAAACATCTTATTGATGTTTGGAATCTGGACTGATGCCAGAACTACGGTTAACTGACCTTTTCTTTGTTCCTTTCACAGCCATATTTGTTTGTCTTACCATTGTGTGTCTATAAGTGTGTAAGAACTTTCTCTTTGAAGAAAGAGTTTAGCTTATACAGAGTTGTAAGTCAGTAACTCATATTAGTTTTCTACCATCAGTTAAGAACAATCAATCAGTTTGCAATAAATAGCTGTTTTCTTGTTTAATACAGAAATCTGGTGAGTGTTTTCTTCTAACATGGGTTTGTTGGTCAGATAAATTGGGGATTTTGGATAGTTTGACCAAATCCTTTTACAACTGTGACTCTGGGAATAATAGAGCTTGATTTCCAGTGTGCTACCTTAGTGAATCGTGACACAGAGTGGAAGATGGATCAAACAAACTAAGAAAATGTGATAAGTTCCTTTTGTTGAAAGATATTTCTCAATCAACTGAGCTATCAGAACCAAGCTTCTGCAGTTTTTAGGTCTTTTCTTTGGCTGGAAACCACAAATGAGCAGATTTGTGGAATTCAGGTTTAAGATATCCAACGTGGTATTATGAACTCCCAATATCTGAGTCTGTATTCTGTCCAATGCCACAATCATTACATATACCATTGAAGTGCACCTCTCAGGCACCAGCAGCCTGGTGGCACTGCGGCTGACAGGGTATTGGCATCAGCTATATAACATTGCCAGGACCACAACAACCAACTTCAATCACTAATACTGAACTTGCAATGAAATGTCACTTCATAGTACCCTTGCAGACGAAGCACAGTCATAATTCCTTGCATACAAGCTGGTGGCAAGGTTAGGGTTAGCACTACTGTCTGACAATGTCAGGGACCAGGGTTTGATTCCACCGTCAGGTGACTGGCTGTGTGGAGTGTCCAAGTTCTCCTTGTGTCTGCGTGGGTTTCCGCTGGGTGCTCCGGTTTGCTCCTATTGTCCAAAGATGTTCAGGTGAGGTGGATTGGCCATGCTAAGTTGTCCCATAGTGTCCCTGCAGGATAGCAGCATTAGCCATGGTAAATGGGGGATTACGGGGATTGGGTAGGATGCTATTCAGAGGGTCCGTGCAGACTCGATGGGCCAAATGGCCTCTTTCTGCCTTGCAGGGATTCAACGTATGTATCCTTTCCAGCAACTTCTGTTTTTGTTCAATGTGTGCGTTTCTGTGAAAATTTAATACAACCACCTAGTGGCCAGAGTCTGCAACTACATTGTAACCATTAAAGTAGCAACCCATAGAGTCATACAGCACAGAAACAGACCCGTTGTCTAAATAGTCCATGCTGAACATAATCCCAAACTAAACTAGTCCCATTTGCCTGCTCCTGGTCCATGTCCCTCCAAACTTTTCCAATTCATGTAATTATCTAAATATCTTTTAAACATTATAACTGTGTCCACACCCACCACTTCCTCAGGAAGTTCATTCCACACTTGGACCATCATCTGTGTAAAATAAAATTAGCCTGCCCCCTAGTCTTGAAATCCCCCATCCTAGGGAAAAGACAACTAACATTAACTCTATCTATATCTCTCATGATTTTATAAACCTCTATAAGGTCATTTCTCAACCTCCTGTGCTCCAGTGAAATAAGTCCCAGCCTATCTTTATAACTCAAACCTTCCATACCCAGCAACATCTTGGTAAATCTCTTCGGAACCCTCTCTAGCTGAATAATATCCTTCCTATAACTGGGTGACCAGAACTGGACACAGTAGTCCAGAAGAGGCTCTTACCAATGTCATGTACAACCCCAACATGACGTCCAAACTCCTATACACAAAGGACTGAGCAATGAAAACAAGCATACTAAATGCCTTTTTAACAGCCCTCTCTATATGTGACGCGAACTTCAAATAATTATGTACCTGAACCCCTGGGTCCCTCTGTTCTACAACACTGCCCAAGGCCCGACCATTAATTGTATAAGTCATGCCCCTGTTTGTTGTACTAAAATGCAAAACCTCACATTTATCCAGATTGAACCCCATCTGCAATTTTTCAGTCCATTTACGCATTCGATCAACATCCCTTTGTAATCTTAGAAAACCTTTTTCACTGTCTACTATGCCACCAATTTGGTGTTGTCCGCAAACTTACTATCTTTTTATGCCTTCTATATTCTCATCCAAATCATTTATATATATGCCAAACTAAAGAGGACCCTGAACCGATATCTGTGGAACACCATTGGTCACAGGCCTCCAGTCGGAAAAGCTACATTCTACCACCACTCTCTGTCTCCTGCCATTAAGCCAATTATGTATCCAATTGTCAAGCTCATCCTGAATCCCATGTGACCTAACTTACTAGTTAGTCCACTATATGGAACCTAGTCAAAGGCTTTACTAAAGTCCAAGTAAACAACGTCCACTGCTCTGCCCTTATCAATCTTTTTGGTAACTTCCTCAAAAAACTCAATCACGTTTGCGAGACATGATTTTCCTGGCATAAAACCATGTTGACTATCACTAGAGATAAAAGGTACTACAGATGCTGTAGAATCTGAGATATCAAGGAGTGGGGCTGGATGAACACAGCAGGCCAAGCAGCATCATAGGAGCAGGAATCAAGTTTTGCCTTTCTAAATTTTTATAACCTTTCTAAATCATCTCGAAAACCACAACTGAAGTCAGACTCACAGATCCAAAGTTCCCCGGTTTCTCCTTACTACCCTTCCTAAACAGAGGTAAAACATTTGCTACCCTCCAGTCATCAGGCACCTCACACATAGTTATACATTATGTAAATATTTCTGCAAGGGGCCCCGCAATTTCCTCCCATATAGCATTCTGGGATACATTACATCAGATCCTGGAGATTTATCCTGCTTTATATTCCCTAAGACCTCCAGAACATCCTCTTCTGTAATGTGAACTGCTTTTAAACCATCAATATTTGTTTCCCTGAGTTCTCTAGCCTCCATTTCTTTCTCCAGAGTAAAAAGTGACGGGAAATATTTATTTAATTTCTCTCCCATCTCTTGGGGTTCAACACAAAGATGACTTACGTGATCTTTAAAGGGCCCTACTCTCTCTCTGGTTACCTTCTTGCTCTTAATGTATTTATAGAATCATGCTTTTCATTTTAAAGCACTGCAGAGAAGATAGATTGTGTACAACTAAATAATTTATTTTCAGAAATATTGTTGAAAGCCAAAGGTGCAGTGTTGTGAAAGATGAAAGAAAAACAATTAGACATGTTAATGAGGCTAAGTGAAGGTGAAGTGCCAAGGCCTGGTCAGGAGTCTGATCTTGGAATCCTTAAAGAGTTGAGGGAGGAAATAAGACCATAAGATGTAGGAGCAGAGTTAGGCCATTCAGGCCATCAAGTCTGCTCTCCCATTCAATGACTTCATGGCTGATCTGACAATGCTCCACTCCACCTTCTTGCCTTATGTCCACAATCCTTGCAGAGGCCTTCGAAAGTACGGCCTCAATCTTCCAAACTGGGTCAGTGTTCTTATTTCTGACCAAAATCAAACTGAAAATTGCTCACTTACCTCTGGTGCAGTTTTTTTAGGCTGCTTGATCAGGGTGTAAGGCTCTGAAAGGATTACTGCTAAAGAATGCCTTCAGCATCATTCACTGTGATGTTGCCATATGGAGTAGGGACAAATGATTTAGGATCTCGAAGGTATAAGTCCTACCCTTTTGGTCTTCCTCCTGGACCCTGTAACAATGTTTATCACATCGACATAACTTGTACCTAGCTGCTATCCTGGAACAGGTTGCATCTTATTTAGGACAAGACCCTCCTCCCCTTACGCAACCAAATAGTCTTCCTCTACCACAAAAGACAAACAGGCCCTAACAGCAAAGATGATGGTGGCAACAAATCTACCAGATGGGCATGGATACAGCATGGTGAGCAGTGGTGAGGATTCATCTTATATGCCAGGAAACTTCTCATCCAGACAGCCAGTGGTGAAGGGCATTGATTCTGTAACCAAATGAGGGGGTAGAGTGGTTTATGTAAGGAGTAGAGTGGTAGTTGGGTGAGATTAGGTTGCCAGGTGGATCAGCAGTACAGATATCAGGTGGGTGGAAAACATGGTGCCAGGTGTGTGGGGCTGGGACAGTGGCAGGTATTTGCATGAGCTAGGGATGTGGGTAATGCAGTAGGGTGCCAGGAATGTGAGTGAGTAGGGCATCAGGTTGTTGTGGCGTGATAGGATAACAGGTGGGTGAAGCGTGTGGATGCCAAGTAGATGGGGAGGGGCATGAATGTAAGTGTGTTTTTAAGGGCTTAGGAAAGGTTGGGAATATGCAGCTTCAGGTTGTATCAGTGAGAGATTTGGTTCCAGGAGGGGTACATCGGTAGCTGGTGCATTTCAGATCTGTAGAGGAGATAGGAGACTGAGGACAGGGGAATAAAGAGTTGAGGATTGGGTTCATGGTAGAGCTAAGTTGGGAGGGGGTTCAGTCACGATGGGATAAGGGGATTCAGTACAAAGGGATAAGGGCATGTACAGTGACAGGGGGAAGGTTAGGTCTTGGGGGTTGGGTGGTGATCAGGTCTGTAGGGATATCTTGACCCAAACCTGGAGCAAAGCATGTGTTGGGATTGGCACAGTCATGGATTCATGACGGTAGTGTCAGACCTGGGCAGGGGCGGTTATGGGGCTTTTGGATCCATAAGGAGTTGAGGATCGGATTGGATTAGGATTTGGGTCTGATCTGGGGGAGTTCAGGGTTGGGATCAGGCGGTCAGGTGTCTGCACAGGGGTTTAATTTTACAGTTAGCCAGATATTATAAGAGTTTTTAATTCCTTAAATTTTTTCTGGCTAACTATTTCAGATAGCTCAGTCAGAACCCTCCAAAGTCTCTGACTTTCACTCAAAAGTTGGGGACTTTCTCAGAGAGTTCCAGATGCTGGGTGATTGCCCATTGGAAGTTTCAGTTTTGTCAGGACATCCACGTGTCCCTATACACAACTCTTCTGTGCATTAATGCAAAAATTGTTTTCCTACTGCAGCTCTGGGTTGATTGTTTCAGGTTTCGACTAAGCTTAGATATATTCCAAAGGACTGGGGAATGATCAAAGTCCGACTAATTTTATTCTTTTTTCCACAGAAGTATTGTTACACACAACTGAACTCTTTTTCCTCCATCACCAAATCACCATGGTATATTTTTCATCTGTTAACCACCACCAGTAAATCATCAAGTTTCCAATTGAATAATTGACATGCAAAGCAAGTACCTAATTTTAAAAAGGGAAAGAGCTAATTTACACAATTGTAGGCCAGTTAATTTCACACCTATGGTCAAGAAAAGCATAGACACATTATTGAAAGATGAAATCATCCCATAATTGGATATGAAGAAAATTGATTTTAAAAGAGATAATTGTGCTTTCCAAACCTAAGTGAACAATTGGAGGAGGTAACAGACATGGTGAAAATGCAATGGAAGTGGAGTACATAGACCTTCCGAAAGCATTTGAGAATGTGTTACTTGGAAAATTAGTTCATAGCATTAAAGGGTGCAGAGTTCAGAAGAGGATAGCGAAGTAGGTTAAAATTTGGACATGAATGAGAAAGAGAGAATTTGATATAATAGCAGACCATTTAGAAATGCATAATATGATAATACAAAGTCAGCGTGGCTTCATGAAGGGGAAATCATGCCTGAGCAATTTATTAGAACTCTTTGGGGAGGTAACAAATAGGATGGATGAAGATGAATCAATGAACATAATATATTTGAATTTCCAGATGACATTTGATAAGGTACCACACATTAGGCTACTTAATAAGATACAGCCTATGGTGTTGGAGTTAGTATATTAGCTTGGATAGATGGTTGACTGACTAGTAGAAGACAGATTTGAGATCAGGAGGCATTTTCGAGGTGGCAATCTATAACTTGTGGCACTGCCAAAGAGACAAGTGCTGAGGCCAAAACTATTTACAATATATATTAATGACTTGGATGAGGAAATTTATTGTACTGTCAACATGTTTGTGGGTGGAAACTGTGTAGTTATGCACTTTGGCAGGAAGAATGGAGAATATTATTTACATGGGAAAATACCATAGAAAGTTGCAGCACAGAGGGTTTTGGGAGTCATATTGGATAAACCACAAAGAGCTAGCATACAGGTTCAGCATGTAGGAAAGGCAAAAGTAATGGTCTAAAAATAGGGGAAACGATAGAAGGGAGTAGTTAGACCACACCTAAAATACTGTGACCAGATTTGGGCCCTTATTTCAGGAACTTCGAATGAAATGACTTTATGTGAAACATTGGTTGACATGGGAACTAATGTTAAAACTGCAGTTAAGTTTTTAGGACCTTCTTTATCACACAGAAGTTGAAATATTTTATATTGCCAAATTTCTACATTGGTAAACAAAATAACATGAAATTAAAGAAATCAAGAATATGACAGGAAAATGCTACTTACAATGCTATCTTCTTACTGGTGAATGTGCTTCCCAAAACTAGAAGCACAATTGAAAATTTATTCAGCACACAAACTGAATAAATTTGGTGACAGTACTCAGCCTTGTCATTTTCCTGATTGTCCCCTTCAGGTCTGATAGTCACTATGTGGTTCCACCATAGGCTTTGGTTAAATCTCACATCTTTACTGTAGAGGGGAGTTTACTGATTTCTCTGGTCATTGCAGACCCTCCCACTCTTTGTTCCTCTGAGTTGTGGCCTCTTCATCATTTCCCAACCTCCGAGTTGTGGACTTCCTTACTGCCCAACTCCAGTTTCACCTCACCAACCCCTGTTACCCACTCTCTTACCCCTTCCTTCTCCTGGACTCGCATTCCTTTTCAGGATCCAGAATCAATCCAAAGCTGAAGTTCTGATAATATGGAAATGTGAATTCTGATGGTTCAGAAGTGCTGAGGCTTTTACAGTCCACGTCTATTTTAAATGCTCCCACTTGCTGCTTCCCTCTCCAGAACCCTTGCTGTGGGCAAGGGATTGGGAGAAGGCCAGGGAGGCAGGACACTTTGGAAGTCACTTAAAAGATATATTTGAACCATTGTGACTTGAACTCCCAAGGAAGCCATTCAGTTTTGGTGGCTTGTCATCACCTACTCAAGGGCAATTAGGGATGGGCAATAAATGATGGTCTTGGCTTCAATAATCACATCCCAAGATTTAATAAAATATGTTCATACAATATAAACAGGATGTGTGTTTCGCTGCAAGAGTTGGGTTGCCATTGTCAAAGATGGTCTTCGCAGTTACACCCAGACAGTTTACCAAAAGAAGCTTGCAGCATACTCTTGTTATAAATGCAGGGTGGAAATTTGCACCATTATAACGGTACGTTGACCTCACAGGATCCAGTTTATTGCTTAAAATTTCCAGTGGGTTCTGGAGTTAGTAACTTCAACTATTACCTAAGCCACTCCAGAAATCTTGGAGTTTTCAACTACTCCACTGTTCATCTTGCTGAAACAGCTGAGTAGCTGATTATTATAAGTGTTATAGTGTAGAAACTACATCAACAAATGTGAAAACTGCAAACACCCAAAAACAGCGATGCGATAATGACTAGATAATTTTTTGTTTAAAGTTGATTGGGGCATAAATACTGATCAGAGCACTGGGTTTATACCCCTCCTCATCTTAAATATAGTGCCATGGGAGAAAAGCAGTGAAGTCAGATCCGTGACTGAAAGGATGCAAAGTGACAAAGAGCTGGCATACAAATTCAGCAGGTAGGAATGGCAAGTGGAATGTTGGCCTTTATTTCAAACGGAACGAAATCTAAAAATAGATAGGTCCTGCTGAAACTATTGAAGGCAGTCATTAGACCACACCTAAAACACCGTGACCAGATTTGGGTCCTTATTTTAGGAATGCCACCACAACTTTAAATTGTGGACAGCAGCCCTTGACAGATGAGAGAATGGGGTTTGCTAGACACCTCGATAACATACCTTGTCCTCAGTCCCCAGGACACAGTGCAGTGGAACAGACTATGAAAGGAATGTGTGTTTTGGGAGAGATATATCCAAATACTTATAAAGTCAGGGATAGGATCCTTGTCACTCAGGATTAATGATGTGAAGCTGATATTCTCATCTTCTGTGCACAATGGAATTGACAGAAATACACTGTGACAGCTGTGAGATGCTCCTTGATTGCATTTATCTGGTTGATGTCCTTATCCGCAATTGCCAGCTTAATCTGATTGATGCAGGATCCAACCATCTCAACAAACACTCCCGCAATCTCATCCAGAATCTCAGTGGTCTCATTCCTCAGCCTGGCACAGAATATAGCCCTGCCCCCAACAAAATTGTCTTGCACCATCAGCTGATACAGAGTGCAGCCGTAAATGTTGATTTTGAATGACCCATCAATGAGCAGCAGACCTCCAGATGGGACTTCATTGTTGGTGTCATGAATGCAAATGAACAGGATGCAGCTCTCATGACTCTTACCCAGACTGCCACAGATGGCATCCATGCTGTCATAACATGCTTTAGTTCAGTAAATTCCCAAACATACGGTAGGAACATCAAGGAGGATACAACTAGTTAGCAACGTGTAAAATGCGGCTGCCACAGGAATCTGTGCTGAGACCTCAATTTTTTTGTTGCAAATTATACACGTGACTTTGATGAAGGGATGGAAGGTTTAATGGCTAAATGGGGGGGCATTCCTCCCCCCCCCCAACATTCCCCTTCTCTCTCACTCCCTCCCCCTCCGTCTCTCACATTCACTCTCACATTCCCCTTCCCCCTCCTTCTCTCACATTCACTCTCACATTCCCCTTCCCCCTCCGTCTCTCACATTCACTCTCACATTC
>JAHRHZ010000024.1:9108965-9127769 GCA_024137785.1 Ginglymostoma cirratum
GGGAATGTGTGTGTCCCTGATCCCCAGGAGTGGGAGTGAGGTGTGTGTCCCTGATCCCCTGGGGTGGGGAATATGTGTGTCCCTGAATACTTGGGGGGAATGTCTGTGTTCCTGTTCCTGGGGGTGGTGGATTTTTGCATCGCTAATCCCTTGGGGAGTGGGTTGTCTGTGTCCCTGAAACCCTGGGGATGGTGAATGTCTGTATCTCTGATCTCTAGGGGTGAGGGATGTCAGTGTCTCTGATCTCCGATGGTGGGGGTGTCAGTATCTCTGATTCCTGGGGGTGGGAGCATGTTTGTGCTTCTGATCCCTAGGGGCTTGGGGGTGTGGGGTTGGAATGTCGGTGTCCCTGATCATGGGGTGGGGAATATGCAGTTTAATTGATTCCAAGAAGTGGAGAATGAAGTATTGGTGATCCAGGGGTTTGGGGTAAGCAGTATTACTGATCCCCATTAAAGAAAATTGAGAATGTCTGTGATCCTTGGGGATCGTGTATGATCTGTTTTGGTGATCCCTGGGAATGGGGACATTCCTTGTTGGTAATCCCCAGGATGTGAATATTCATTGTCACTGATCTTGGGGCTGTCTTCAGTGTGGATTTTGCATGTTACTGATTCCTCTGGGCTGATGTTTGTGTGTCAATGACTCCCTAGTTGGGAATGTTCAGTGCCTGTAATTCCAGAAGTAGGTGTGTTCAGTCTGTCATTGATCCCTTGACGTGGAGATACTTCTTAGGGACCCCTCCAGCTCAGGAATAAACATTGTTAAACAATTTTCTGCGGTTGTGGGGACTAAACACTCATTGAGACTCTGGGTGCAGAGCAATCAGTATATCAATAACTTCTAGACATGGGTGAATGTTCAAAGTGTGGTGTTGGGAATTAAAAATTTAAATTGAGTCACTGATCACTGGAATGTGGAGGAGGGGAATAGAATAGCAATTTATTGTCAGTTGTAAATATGAAAATACAGGGAGATGTGAATATGTTGCTACAATTCAGCATCATTTTAATTACAAAAATTATAAAAGAAACTTGAGACAAAATTAGACAGACTAGGCAACAATAGCTTTGTGATTCCAAGGGGTATATTGAGAGAGCCCTCATTGCAAACCTGAGAAGGTGACAATCAATGTAACTGGAGGAACAATATACAACCCCTAATCTGGTATCATAAGTACTTAAGCACTATAGTCTGATTCTGAATGATCATGAATTCTACTCCCAAACTTCTTCCCACATGCTTAGTTTGTCTTGGAAGCAGTTCCTGGTTTTGTTTATAATCTCTTAAGTAAACTTTTCATTTCCACTTTCTCGCCTCTTTTGTGGAAATTGAGAATAGCAATCAGTTCCTGTAATTGCATCATGATCGTTTATACCTGTTCTTTGTACAGTTTCAGCAAGTGGTTTGTATTTTTTGGTGTCTAATCAATGTAATCTGTTTTAACTGTCTTCAAGAAGGCATCTTGTCACTGTTTTGTGGGCAAGAGTTGAGTATCTTGCCATTATGGTAACATCTCTTGAAAGTGATACAGTATTGTTGTGATATGTTTGAAATCTGAGTAACATTAAGTTGTTCAATAACATTTTGAGAACTAACTTTTCCTTGCCTTTCCTGAGTCTCTGTAAAGCACTTTTCCTACTAATTTCTCCTTCAGGTCATTCACTTTGTCCTGATGTCAGTCATTGTTTGGCACCTCTATCAGTGGCTGCAAATTTTGACTCAAATTTGTCCCTATTCTCTCCGTGTTCCACAAGGACATTCCCAGCAAGATTTACTGCAATTAAACAGGAAGAACATTTTTCAGAAAAGATTGGTATTCAATTTATTTTATTCCCATGTACATGTCCAAATGACTTAATTACCTCTCTGAAATTTAATGAAAATTGTAAGATTTATTTTATACACATTCCTAAAATTGAAATTCATTTTACTTCCTGATTGCTTCAGTGTGCTTCGCTGCTTATCCTGCTTGATGAACACCCGGAGATTCTATTGACTTGGCATCAAATTGGAAGTAAAATCACAAGAAGGAAAATCCATCCCACAAAAATTGCTGGAACTTTGTGGGAAATGTCTGTCACAATCAACAGTGAGACTTTACTGCTGACTGTGAAACCTAAATTGTATATAGGCCAAAGGGTGCATGTTAATGGAGAGCACTGTCTTTCTTGAATCTCTGAAGATATATACAGAAGTTTCTAGGTTAAAAAGTTGTGTGACTATTGCAATAGTATTATTTTAAAAAAAACCGAAGAGGTTAAGGAGAAAAATGATCATACATCACAGTTTTTGTTTACCTTTAATTTTAGTGTGGTTGAGAAGCTTTGTTTTTCTCTTAGCCAATAGTGCTAATTATTGGAAGATGTAAGTTAGATCACTTGTAAGTGATTCAGTTTCAGGCACGCTGTCAGTCATCTTCCTACTCTGTTTCAGTAACTGACCCCCTTTTCCTGCAGTGTTTACAGTTTTAAAAAAATGTTATTGTTACCATAAGAGCACAAGTAAGCTACTCAGCCCATTGAGTCTGCTTCTCCATTTAATGAGATCATGGCTGATCTGATAATCCTCAATGCCTGTCTCTTCCCTATAATCCTTGATTCTGTTACATTAAAAATCTATCTCAACCTTCAATGTACTTAATGACACAACCTTTATAGTCCTCTGTGGTAAAAATTTCCACACATTCACAGTGTTCACAATAAATTCCTCCTCATCTTTGTGTTAAATGGGTAACCCTTACTTTGAGATTATTCCTCTGGTACTAGACTGTGCCACATGGGGAAACAAGATCTCTGCAGCTACCCTGTCAAGTCCTATAACAATCTTATGTGTTTCAAAAAGGTTGCCTGTCATTCTTTGAAACTCCAGTACAGGCTGAACCTACTCAACCTGTGCTCATAATGCAGTCCCTTCAAACCTGGAATCAACCTCATGAACTTTCTTTGGACTGCCTCCAATATCTTTGCTTAGATAAAAGGACCAAAACAGTTCACAGTTTTCCATGTGTACTCTAACCAGTGCCTTGTATAGTTTTAGCAAGACTTCCCTACTTTATACTCCGTTCCTTTAGAAGCAAAGGCATTTGCCTTTCCTATTGCCTGTTGAACTTGCATGCTAGCTTTTTGTGATTAATGCACAAAGCCTTTGAAGTTCTTTTGTGCCCAAGCTTTCTGCAGTCCTTCTCCATCTAAGTAGTATTCAGCTCCTCTATTCTTCCTGTAAAAGTGCATAACATAACATGTTCCCCATATTATATTCCATCTGCCAAGTTTTTGCCGAATTACTTAACCTGCTTATATTCCTCAGCAAACTCTTTGAATCATTGTCACCACTTGCCTTCCACTTATTTTTGTGTCATTCGCCAACTTAACCACTGTCCATTCTCTTTCCTCATCCAGATCATTAATATATATTCTAAATACTAATGGCCCAGCACTGATCCCTGTGACACTCAACAAATTACAGGTTGTCATCCTGAAACTGCCCTCTTACCTCAACTCTCTGTCTTCTACTAGTGAGCCAATTCTCTATCCGTGCTAATATACTACTTCTAACACCATGGGCTCTTATCTCATTAACTAGCATACTGGTACTTTATCAAACATTTTCTGGAAACCCAAATCTATTTCAATCGCAGTTTCTCCTTTATCTATCCTGATTGTTAGCTCCTCAAAAGATTTTAATAATTTTAATATACTCACTACTTAGCTTAATTAACTACTTATGTTCAACTACTTATTATTATTAAAAATGCAGTCAATGACACTCATTTGAAGCTAAAGAGTACAGAAGCTGTTGGTTTAATACTTTTCACATGTAATTTTGTGTGTTTTGAATATTGAATAGCTTTAGCTACAAGGTCAAATTGTATTGTGAGCAAAATGTGCTTGGATGAAATGTAATGTAAAACTGAAATGAAAGACTTACATTTTCTTTGTACTTTTGATGACCACTAGCCATCTCAAAACAGTATAGACAATGAAGTCTTTTCAGAGTGTACTTGCTTTTGTAACATAGGAAACATGAGAACCAATTTGCATGCAGCAAACTCCCACAAACGGGAATGTGAGAATGATCATATTGCCTGCTTTATATGTAGTTGGTTGAGTGTTGAATATTGCCCAGGCCATGGGGGATAACTCTCTTCAAATTAGTGTCGTGTGATCTTTTCCATCCATCTCTGAGGGCGCATAGGACTTTGGTTTAATGTCTTAGCTGAAACATGGCACCTGCAGCACCTCCTCAGTTCTGCACTGGGGATACTGTTCTTAATTTCTGTGCTCAAATCCTGGAGTGGGATTTGTGACTCAGTGATGAGAGTATCACCAGCTAAGTTACAGCATACTCTCAGGTTGGCTGATTTGAGCAAATGACATTTTCTGATTACATTGCATTGTCTGAAGAATTTAGCTTTGATTATACATTCAAATCATTTGCCGTGATGAAGGTAGAGTAACATTAGCCACCTGATTTTGGTCGGTAGTGTTTATGAGATTGCAATTAAAGGCAAAGCAGAATGCTTGGTAACATGAAGATTTTATCATTGGGGAGGTAGCCTGTTAAATTTTCTTTGCTGTATTATTTTATTACAAGAGAGCAACACTGTAATTGCATTAATGTATATGGAAATAATAGACCATTTCAATCACTTGCATGTTACTGAATAGTTTCAAATTTAGACAATGAAATAGGATGCAATTGATTTTAAAACAGACGTGATCAATTGAAATGAAATCCCTCGAATATGAATAAAGTTTGTTAAACTTTCAATTGTCAGGAAATTAATTGTGATATAGAAACTGAAATAAGGTCTTGACATAATCTGATATAGTTTGATATTTTCATTTTTCCACTGTTATGCACTCAATTGAAAATAATCTAACTTCTGGTTTTGCAGTAATGGTGGAAAGTGTCAACTTTTTATAGATTTTACCATTTTTAAAAATTCACTCATGGGATGAAGGTATCGCCAGCTAGGCAGTCATTTATTGCCCAGCCCTAATTGCCCAGAGGGTAGTTAAGAGTCAACCACTTCATTCTCGATCTGGAGTCACATGTAGGCCAGATCAGGTAAGGATGGCAGTTTCCTTCTTGAAAGGACATTAGTGAACTAGATGGGCTTTTCCTGACAATCGGCAATGAATTCACAGTCATAATTAGACTCTTAATTTAAGATTTTTATTGAATTCAAATTTCACTGTCTGCCATGGCATGATTTGAACCTGGCTCCGCAGAACATTACCCGGGTATCTGCATTAATAGTCCAGTGATAGTACCACTAGGCTGTTGCCTTCCCATTTGCAGCACTTGTGCTTGCTGTTGGATGTGGAGATCTAGATTTCATCTCAACATAAGTGAACAGGAGCAGCTTCATGTCAATGGAGAAGGACTAATTAAGAACTTTAAATCATACGGAGAATTTTAGTTTGCATGAATGCATTATGAACTTTATTCCATGTAATTTTCAAACTTAGATTGCTCTTTACTCCATTCAAGCATGAATTTGAGGAAGAATAATGAAGCTTAAAAAGATAAGTTAGAACAGGTTACATTAAAACAGCAAGTGCTAGCGAAATGCAGAAGATCTGGCAGCATCTGTGGAGAGAGAAATAGAGTCAGCATTTGAAGTCCAGAATAACTCCTCTTCAAAATATGGAGTTGAATGTTATCGTTAACCCTGTTTCTTTCTCCACAGATGCTGCCAGACCTGCTGAGTTTCTTTGGCACATTGCTTTTATCTCAGATTTTCAGCATCCATATTTGTTTTTATAACAGGTTTATTAAGCATGATATAAAGAGTGATCTATATGAGGTGTTTAAATGATACAGGGATTTGATGGGGTAGATAAAGAGACACCAGTTTTTCTGCTGGGAGAATAAACAAAAAGGAAACACAGTCTTAAAATTAAAGGCATTTTGGAGTGAAATCTGGAAGCATGTTTTCATACAAAGGGAGTGGAAAATCACTCCCCAAAAGGCTGTGAATGCTGGTTCAGTTCGGGTTTTAAATGCGCGATCGAATGTTTTGTTAGGTGATGTTAAGGGTTCGGTTAGCTCGGTTGGCTGGGAGGCTGGTTTGTGTGAGACTTGGCTGAGAGTGCTGATAGCAGCATGGTTTCAGTTCCTGAACCGGTTGAGGTTACCATGAAGGGACAGCCTTTTCAGTCTCGCTTGAGTTGTTGTTGACCTTCAGGTTAAACTCAGTTGTTGCTATCTAATGAGAGAGCAGCCTATTGTGACTTTCACTACACTCAGTTTCGTCAAGAAATTTTGAACAAAGTTGGGTAAATGGTACAAATTTGTCACAATCTATTGTATGGAGAATCAAACTTAAGTGATTGAATGATCTGTTCTGGTTACTAAAATCTTTGGACATTTCTTGCTGTGGCTTGCACAATACCTAATGGTTGCTGGCCTAGTGATAGTACTAGACATGACATTATGCAGGAAATTAGATGTCTAATTTTACAGAGTGGTCTTCAATGGGCCTATAGAAGAAAATGATGGAGCATTAGGTAACTCATTGGCCTTTTGGGTTTCCAGTTGATCATCGCTATTCTTTAACTCAATCAGCAAGGTGCGACAGTATTTAATAGTTTTTGTAACTGGAGCTTCATTAACTAGTTCAATTGTGATAGTGCCAACAATATTAAAGGTTTGAGCAAAAGAGGACAAGAGAATTTGAGATGGGAGAGCTAGCTGCAGAATCTTGCATTTAACATAAGCGACTTAGCTGAATACCCACCTCTCGTAAAGGTATTGATTCCCTGCAGGGGTGAAGTTAGAATCATGTCAGTGCTGATTATACCTGATGGTATTTCGTCTAATGGAACAATGTTTAGGTGCGAGTATAGATAGTTAACTGTTAGATTGTTGAGGGAAGAGGAGCAAGGAAGGGTCATACGAAGCTTGACTTTCACATGCAGGCACTCCAGCATGAATTGTTGGAATTCATCCAGGTGTGGGTCCTCCAGCTTGATTTTTTTATTCCTTCCCAAGCCCAGGTGAGCTGAGGTAACTCGATGCTTCCAATTGTTAAAACAATATTTTGAAGATTATTTAAACCTTCATTTGATCCTCCACAAACTTATTGCTGAGAGCAGTCATTTTGCAGATGAGAACACTTAAAATGAAACTGTTTCTCATTGAATACTAAAAATTAGATTTTTTAAAAAAATTACAAGACCAAATGACAAAGACCAGAAGATTAATAGAATGATAACGTATGAAATGTGGATAGTTTTTTTCTGTCAAGATTGTAACCAGGTGAACCTGGAGAACAGAGGTAACAACGTGTAGAGCTGGATGAACACAGCAGGCCAAGCAGCATCAGAGCAGCATACTACTATCTCTGAACCTGGAGAACAGGAAACTTGCTCTCTGATTGTAATATTAGAAATCAAGGTGAGAGTTCCTGTTTTGAATTTCACTAAGTCTATTGATTTTAACATACAACATGAAGTTGTGGTCTTTTCAAAAAAATAAATAGTGTCCAAAGGCCACTTCATCCAAAACAATTCAGCTACTTAAAACTGACTTTGACAACTGCGCATTGAAAGCTACAGTGCCGTTCAAGTGCACCTCGTTTCAGTGTGTGGAATTGATGACTATGAGTATCTTTTGAGTGCTTTTTCAAAATCTAATATTCCTAACTTAGTTAGTTTTCAGGTGAACTGTATAATATGCAAGCAACTTTTAACCATGTACAGTCATTATATTGTAAACGGTACTACCGAAAGTACTGTGGGACCATACAGTTCAGTTTGAGGCCATTCAGCCCATGGGACTTGTACTTGCTTTTTTTTGTTGAAAAGGAATCCAAAAATAATTTCCACCCCACACTTTCTGCTTTGCCTGGCATCTTCCTTTGTTTTTTAATTTTCCCTCAAAGGATGTCATGATCTCTGTCTGAATTATACTGATGGTTGCAACTGTTTGGTAGGGTTCTGTTCAACGTAATCACAGCTAAACAATCATCTGCATTGGCTTTTCCTCAAGCTCTTTCACTATTACCAGTTGTCTTCTCTAAGGATCTGTCTTTGTTCCCCTCCTATTTCAACATGTTGTACCCCAGCAGTGTCTTCCAAGAATACAACATCAGTTCCACATGTATACTGAAGACATCCAGCTTAACCACAACCACTTCTCTCCACTTCTCCAGATTGTCAGACTGTATTACCAGCGTCCAGTACTCGAATTTAAATTTTTAAAAAAATCACTCAGACTGTGGATGCCGCTGGCCATGCCAGCATTTATTGCCATCCCTAATTGCTCAGCAGGCAGTTGAGTCAGCCACATTGCTGTGGGTCTGGAGTCACGTTTAGGCCAGACCAGGTATGGATGGAAGTTTCCTTACCTAAAACAGCATAAGCAGCTATTTCATCCAGCTAAAAATTGGAAAGTCTGAAGTAATTGTCTTTGGACCCTGCCTCAAACTCTGCTCCTTTGTCAGTAAATCCATGCCTTTCCCTGACAACTGTCTGAATCTTACCAGACTTCTCCATAGCCTTGAAGGTTAGATGAATTCTGACCACACATCTTTGCCATTGTTGAGATCACCTATTCACACCTGTGTAATATTATCTGATTCTATGCTGAGTTGGCTGCTGCTGAAACCATCAGGTATGCATCTGTACCTCTAGATTTGACTCTTCTAATGCTGTCCTCACTGGACTGCCATCAACCATCACATGTGGTTGGTATGATGATATTGAAAGCTCTGCTGCTCATGTCCTCTTGCATCAAGTCCCAGTCTCCTGTAACCCCTATGTTTGTTGGTCTATATTGGTCGCTAGTTAACAAACATGGAGTCACACAGCATGGAAGCAGACTCTTCGGTCCAGCCTGTCCATGCCAAACATAAATCCAAACTAAACTAGTCCTACCTTCCTGCTCCTAGCCCATATCCCTCCAAACCTTTCCTATTCATGTACTTAGGAAAAAGTCTTTTAAATGTAATTGAACCCACATCCGCCACTTCCTCAGGAAGTTCATTTCACATGCAAGCAACCCTCTGTGTAAAAACAAAATTGCACCTCATGTCTTTTTTAAAATCTCTGTCCTCTCACCTTAAAAATGTGACCCCTAGCCTTGAAATCCCCCATTCTAGGGAATGTTCTCAAATCCTCCCATATCCTCCATACACATACTCACACATACCCTTCCCTATCTTCTGCAACCCCACAGCCCTTTGCACTTTCCTAATTGTGGCCTCATGTGCAACCCCTGATTTCAGTAACTCCTTTATTGAAGTCATGCCTTCCTTTGACAGTCTAGTAATCTCTAGAATGCCTTTCCTAAACCTCTTTATTTCTTTCGCCTTCAAGAGATTCCTTTTGCACTTTCGTCTAATATTGCTGTATGTAGTTCAATATCAAATTTTATTCCACTGTGCTCCCATGATAAGGCTTTGGGAATTTTTTTTACGTCTGAGGTCTTGTACAAGTACAGTAGCAGTTTTTCAAGGAAATAATTTAGGCAGAATCCATTACTTTGAAAGGATTCAGTCTGTATTTCCATTATGTGTGTGCACAAGTGCATCCTCTGAAATTGTCATTGGCTGCCAATGAAATAACCTTTTACTTTAAAATTATTTCTCAGATAATTAGGTTAACTTCCTTCTCCCTTCCAGAACCTCTCTGATTTACCATCTCTCTCTCTTCCTGTGAGACTCCCCTTTAATCTTGCCACTTTAACCAGGTATAAGAGCGGCCCACCTAACATATCCTGCAGTGTACCTCTGTGGAGCACTTAACAGTACGTTGATCCCAACAAAACAATCTCCAGACCCCAAGACATAGGTCTCTGCTCCGTCTTCTGCAACCGGATCCTCGATTTCCTGACCCACAGACCACAGTCCGTGAAGATAGGCAACTGCAGCGCCTCCATGACAATCCTCACCCCTCTACTGTACTCCCTGTACGCTCATGACTGTGTGGCCAAATTTTGCCTGAACTGCATATACTGATGACACCATTGTTGTCGTCTGGATTTGAAACAATGATGAGACAGAATACAGCAAAGAGAGAGAGTGCTTGGTGGCATGGTGTAAAGATGACAATCTCTTCCCCCAATATCAACAAAAGCAAAGAGCTGATCATTGACTTCAGGAAGCTAGGAGGAGGGCATGTCCTGTCTACATCAATGGAGCTGAGGTGGAGATGGTGGAGAGTGTCAAAGTCCTGGGAATGACGATCATCAACAATCTGTCCTCGACCACCCATGTTGATGAGGCAATCAAGAAGGAACAACAATGCTGCTTCTTCCTCAGGCGGCAAAGGAAATGCAGCATGTCCATAAGGACACTCGCCAACTTTTATAGATGCATCATAGAAAACATTCTATCTGGATGCATCATGGCTTGGTATGGCAACAGCTGTGCCCAGGATGGTAAGAAACTGCAGAAAGTTCTGAACACAGCCTAGTCCATCACGCAACCCAACCTTCCATCTATTGACTCCATTGACACTTTGCAATGCCTCGGAAAGGTAGCCAACATCATCAAAGACCTCTCCCATCCTGGTTACAATCTCTTCCGACCTTTTCCATCAGGCAGAAGCTATAAAAGCTTAAACACACCTACCAACAGGTTCAAGAACAGCTTCTTCCCTACTACTATTAGACTTCTGAATAGACCTTTCAAATTTCATGTCTAAAGTTGATCTTGCTTTTTGTGCACCTTTTTTGCAGCTGTAACTTTGTGTTTCTTGCTCTACTCAATCAGCCTATGATCTTTGTTATAACCTGCCTCTACTGCAGGAAAACAACTCTTTTTCACTGTAGTTAAGTTCGGGTGTCAATAATAATAAATCAATGATTTTCTACATTAAAGGCGCTATATAAATGAAAGTTGCTGTAAGTAATTCAGAATTTGCAGTCTTGAACATGTTTAAAACAAATCTCGGCTGAACGTTTTTGCTGTGAATGCTGTTGACCTTTTGTTAGTAAGGAGTTCTTGTGTCTGTTCTTGTCATTGACATTAACATTTTTTTAAACTCCTGATGAAGTATTTGGCAGAACTCAGACAACATGAAGAAAAGGTTATTCTTATACAGTGAATTAAAATGATGTGAAATGCACTGCTTGAGAGTCTACTGGTGGCAGATTCGGTCACAGCTTTCAACAGGGAATTGGATAAGCACTTGAAGAGAACACAAAAAGCAAGATAATGGAGAAAGTGGTAGCTGCTAAATTGTTCCTGCAGGGAACTGATACAGGCTTGATCGACTGAATAGCCTTTTTCTGTGCAGTAACGATTCTGCTCAGGGTCATTTTTGGCTTGGATAAGCAGATCGGCTAAGTAACAGAAAACATACTGGATAAACTGGTCATTTTCAACTAATGGGGTAAAAGCAAATTACTAAGCATGCTGAAAATCTGAAATAAGAAAATTGGATGTGCTGCAGAAATTCATCAGGTTTGTCAGCATCTATGGAGAGAGAAAGAAAGTTAAAATTTTGAATCCGGAATGACTCTTCTTCACAACCAGTGGGATTCTACATGGGTCAGTGCTGGAGACTTGCCATTTACAATCCATGTTAACGACTTGGATGAAGAGACCAAATGTATTGTTGGCAGTTATTTGACAATACAAATATAAGTAAGAAAGCAAGCTGTAAGGAGCTCATAGATTCAAGGATATACAGCAAGTTTGAGGGAGCAAACATTTGGCAGATAGAATATAATGTGAAGTTATTCAATTTGATAGTTAGAACAGAAAGGTGAAACATTTAATTAGAGAGATACTACAGAATGCTGTGGGACAGAGGGATCTTGGTGTCCTTAGACTTGAAATATGAATGCATAGCATCCAGGTATAGCAAATAATTAGTAACACAAATGGCCTTTATTGCAAGTGGGTTGAAATGTACCAAACAGAGCCTATATGAGACTGCACTTGGAGTACGGCTAACAGCCTTGTTCTTTTACTTTGCATTGGAGGTAGTTCACAGAAGGTATAGTTGGCCCAATCCTGAGATGAAGGAATAAAAACTGAAAGTGCTGAAGAAATTCAGCAAGTCTGGCAGTATTTGTGGAGAGGCGTAGAAAATTATGGGTGAAACTTTGATATGACTATTTTTTCCAAATCTGAAATGAAGGAATTGTCTAATGAAGAAATTGAATAGGTTGCATCTGTACTCATTAAAGTTTAATAATTGATTTCATTGAAACACAAAATTCTGAGGGGTCTTGATAGTGTATATTCTGAGAGGATGTTTCTTGTCATAGAGGAAACTTGATCTAGGGTGTTTACTTTCTGATTGAGGTCACCTATTTAAGATGGAACTGAGGGGGAATTTATCTTAGCAGGTCATGAATCTTTGGAATTCTGTCCACCATAGACCTGTGGATGGTGAGTTGTTGAATATCTTCAAAGCTGAGAGAGGAATCAAGGATCCTGGGGAAAAGACAGGAAAGTGGAATTGAGGCCAAAATCTGATCTGATATGAACTTATTCAGTGATGGAACAGGATCAAAGGGTTGTTTACAGACATTCCACTGCGCTGCTTTTTATTGAGACCACTCAACTATTGACTGAAAGCTGGAAAGAGTGAATCTGTCTCACTCTTTTCCGACACCCTTGGGAAAATGCCCCCGTTAGGTTTATTTTTAAACATGTCTACAATTGATAAAATTATGTGCACTATCAACCCAACTCAGTGTCTTCTGAAGAGCAGGAAAGTTGACGTTTCGGGTCTTGACCCGAAATGTCAGCTTTCCTGCTCCTCTGATGCTGCTCGGCCTGCTGTGTTCATCCAGCTCCACGACGTTTTATCTCAGATTCTCCAGCGTCGGCGATTCCTACTATCTCGGTGTCTTCTGAACCCTGGCACAGAGCCACAACTCAGAGTACAACCTTTGCAGTTTTCACAGTATTGATTATTTTACTTCAAAGAGGTACGTTCTTTTGAGAGACAGTGAGTGTGACAACATACCTCTTTTCAAAAAAAGGTCAAAAGATTAAAATAAAATTAATTAAAATAAAATCAGTTTTCTTCCTCACCATTTCAGTAATCCTTGATGATTAACCAAGTTTTTGTGATGGTTTGTTTTAATCTGTCCTGATTGGTTACCAGTTGCTTGGCAGTTGTATCCTGGGCAATACAGAATTCACCACCTGTCTGTGAGGAATCTCCAACCCTGATGCCAAGTGAGGATGTAGAGTCCAGAATACAAGAGGGAACAATTATAAAGTGGAATCATGTCCAGCCATTTGGCAGCGCTGCAGTTATACTTTTTAAGAATTTCTGTGTTGTTGCTTCAATATGTCTTGGATTTAATTTCTGTGAATCTGTAACCATATGACTCCTGTAGGAAGCCAATGTGCAGAGACAGAGATAACACAAATTGCCTTGTGATAATAACCATTCAAACAATTTTTAGTGGCTTTGATGGAAAGGTAAGTATTAGCCATGATACCAGGGAGTATGCCTCTGTATCCAAGGTGTCATGGCAGACAGGCCCTTGTATTAACATCTGAATCAACATAATCAAGTTCTGTTTCTGGTGTTGACCAGTGTGAAATTGAATGAAAATGCCCAAATAGGGTGAGTGAGACATACACGACACAATGTAATACATTAGAAATTTTGGTTTTGTTAACTTTCAAGCATAAAGCCACACTAATTACTAGTCCATGATGAAACAATTGTTAAATATTTGAGCTTCCAGTGAGCATGACTTCCCTGTTAAAATTAATAAAATTACTCCACCATTATTCAGTTAGTGAATCTTGGCAGTGTCCAGACTTGTATTTAACAAGTAAAAGAGCCTGAAACTGTATAACATTTAGGAAGTTAATGTATTAGTTAGTCTGGCAGTGTATGAATCCATTGGAGTAACAAATGGGATGATGTTGATTTGTTCTGATTTCCGAGACAGTGGACTTCATTGAACATTAAGCACTGGTTGTGTGTTTCTCTCTACATGTAGCAAGAAGATGAATGGGTGAGTGAATGATCCATGATTGATCTTATTCATCCCACTGGCTAGCGTTGAAAATTTGATAATAATATTTGTTGGTTGTTTCGGTAGAAAAATGGTGCACGGTGGGGAGTGTTGAGGCAGGAGTGTTTCGTTTAGGCTCAACAAGATAACAATAAACCTCTTCTACAGTGATCTGCCTACCTCCCTTGGCTACCCTGAATCATCACCTAGCATGTTTATTTGGACCTCGCAGAACACCATGAGATATTTCTCCATTAAATTACTTGCTGGTGCAGACTTTGATCCAGTGAATCAAATTCCCTACTAAAAAGTCTTCAGGCCTATTGTTGAAATGACTGTGAATGAGATACTTAAGGGGTAAAGAGTGAAGCACGCCTGCAGTTAAATTCTTTAGGATATTTGGGAGGCCTACTTCTTTAGATTTTCTGACCAGCCAATGGTGTTCCTGTCTGCACAGCACTTACCTTCAGGCAAGCCACACTTACCAAACTTAATCTGTAGACTTCAACTGAGATGTGATGCAGTATCTAGCTCACGAACAAATCTGATTAAGGCATTTCACAAGTACTCACTGCTGTGAGATTGGGGCCTTTTAATCACCTTGGGTTTTTTAATTAATTTGTGGGATGTGGGCTTCACTGGCTGGCGACCATTTATTGCCTGTCCTTAGTTGCCTTTGAGAAAGTGGTGGTGAGGTGCCTTTTTGAACTGCTGCAGTCCATGTGCCATGGGTTGACCCAAATGTCATTTGGGAGGCAATTCCAGGATCTTGACCCAGTGACTGAGGGAATGGCGATACATTTCCAAGTCAGGATGTTGGGTGGGTTGGAGGGGAACTTTCAGGTGGTGGTATTCCATGTATCTTCTGCCTTGTCCTTCCAGATGGAAGGGGCCTTGAGTTTGGAATGTGCTGTTTATCTACACAAGTCTATTGTACATTATGGATAAGTTCTCATTCTAGGAATGTTTTTCTTTTTTAACAGGTGGATTTGCCTTTGTCTATGAAGCACAGGACCTTGGTAGTGGAAAAGATTATGCTTTAAAGGTGAGTGATGTGCTGAAATTATTTTAAGTCATGTTCTTGAGGCATTTTTGAGGCATTTGTATCACTTCTGCAGTCATTGCCTAGAGTGAAGTGCATTCTAGTCAGTTGTTCTCTAAGACATTGGATCATGTCCAAACCCCAAATTAGTCAAGGGATGAGAGTTTCTAGATGAATTAATTGTGCCTTCAAATGGGAATTTTTAAAACATTTGTGTTTTGTGGTAGACTCAGAGTTACACATAACAGGAAGATCTCTGGTGGTTTTGGTCTATGCATTCATGTTGTGGTCAGTTATGAATTGGAGTTTTGAATGACAGAACAATGTGAATGTATTATCACCGTTGCATATGAATGAAATTGTGTTTTCAGCTTGGCTTGATCAAGTACCCCAGTCAATAGGGAGATTTAAAAAAGTAGTATAAAACATACACCGCAGAAACAAGCCATTTGGTCAAACTGGTCCATATTAACATAAATCTCAATTTCTTTCTCCCTTATGTCCTTTTCCAGCCACCCCTTAAATGCATCAATATTTGCCTTAACTATTCCTTTATTCCTTGTGGTAGTGTCTTCCACATTCTCATCAATTATGGGTGCGAAGTTGCTTCTAGCTTCACTATTTGATTCTTCCCTACCAATGGAAGCATTCTATTTATATTTAATCCATTCATCGTATCCTGATGATATAATCTGGCAGTCTGATATGATCTGGTAAATCTTTGTTGCACGCTCTCAATGCTTTCTGTTTTATAATACTGGGCGTTCTGCTATAAAGCAATAGTTGCGTTCCTGCGCAACATCGCATTATAGAAAACCGTGCTATAGAAATAATGGGGCCTATGGGAACAGTAGGGTTGGGGCAGACCATCAAAAAGTATCACTCAAAATCATTCAAAATTCTTCCTCACCACTCTCCTATTGGTATTGGTGCCCTTGACACTTATAATCAAATAAAATCTATTCACCTGCGACGTAGTCTGCATCACAGCCTAGCTCATTGCTGATCTGACCTGATATTCCATCGGCACAGACTTCTGGGTAGATTTTCAGATAATTGAAGCAGAGGAATCTGACCTTTCTTTCCTAACTATCCCATTAACACTGAAGTTAATTGTAAGATTACAGTGCGTTATAAACCTGAGCAACATTGTATTCAAAATAGTGCTGGAAAAGAGGAGGTTATAATACAGTCAACTTCTGGTATAAATGATTTACATGAGCAAGTTCAAAACTTCTTACATGTTAAATATGCAACAAAATCCAGGCAAAAATACTACACGCAATGGTGAATGTTTTAACAGCACTCATTATTTTAAACTATACTTCATTTTTTTGTATTTAACATGTTCAGCATAAACTCTTCAAACTAAGACTTCACGTATTTTCCGAATAAGACAGATGTTGTCTGTGTGATATTATATTTGAGGGTTATGACGTACAATCCAAATACCTTTTTCAAAATAACTCATTTACACCATCGACAAGGATCAAAAAAAAGAAATTTTTCTTTGACAAAGCCCACAATGTCAGAACAGACTCGAAGAAATCGCATTATAGGCAACAGGAGATCATGTTTTAGAAATAGCGTTCCCCTAATTGTCAATTGCATTACAGCCAATTTGCATTGCTGGAACACACGTTATTAGCAGAGCCCCCTGTAAGATTACCTGATATGGTGTAACCAGTATTTGCTATGTAATTCACTACTTTTCTGTATCTCTGGAAATAATCTGTGGTACTTGCTTTGGTTAAAATCCTATTGACCCATGGAATTTTTTTGTGGTTAGCATATTTATACTTCCTGATCCTTTTGATTATCCCATCTAGGTTCTTATTTTCCGGGTAATATGCACTTTCCTTATTTTTCTTACCGCAGTGTGATAACTCTCATTTTCTAATGCTGAAATTCACTTGCCAATTTACTGTCTGTTCTGCAAGTTTATTAATGTTATTTTTTAAGTTCTTGCAGTCCTCCCTCCCATATGACTATTACTTCCAATTGGGTGTTGGCTGTAAGTTTAGCTGAAAGTTCTGATGAAAGGTCATCAGCTTGAAACAATAACTCTGCTTCTCCCCACAGATGGTGTCTGACCAGCAGAGTATTCCTTGCATTTTCTGTTTTTGATACTATAAATTTGGAAGTTGTAAACATCAGAGTAGAGTTCCCAACCCTTCAGGAACCCAACTTTGCAATTTCTGGCATTCTGAAAAGCTACCCTTTACCCTGCTTTTTGGTGTGTTTTGTAGCTTGCTGGTTATCCATTCTGCTATTTGTCTTTGATTCTATGCCTTAATCTTTATTAGTCTATTACGTGATACCTTTATCAAAGGTATTTTGGAAATCTAGAGTTATTGCATGACTGTATGACCTTGTCTATTCTCCAAGTTATCTCTGACCAATTCAATGAGATTTGTTAACCAAGGTCTTCCCTTTTAAAATCCAGGCTCTTAAAGCAGGAGCTTAAACTTCTCATTGCAAAAATACTTCCTGCAAATTATTACTTGGAAAGTTATCTCTCTGTTTAGTCTTAGTTTTTGCAAATTATTTCTGCAGCATTAGATTAAGAATCTTTGTGTGCTATGGCTAGAATTAATCTATGTAGGGTCTGTCAATCATAAACTACATCATTGATGTGTTAAGAGAATTGATCCCGAATATTATTCTTCAAAAGATTATGTGAACACAAATATACTTTTAAATTTTTAAAGAAAGGACATCCTGGGTACAACGGGAACATTGTTGTACCTGCACGGAGCATGAGCTCAGATGGAGCCTTACAGTATAGGGAACATTCTGAGAGAAGTCATGGCGGTAGGACTATTGTGGAGCTGAGAGAAAGAATTTTCAATTTCTCTTAGCAAAATGTATTAGTTGAAAAATCACTGGAAGTCATCTTTACTGCTTGGAGAGAGTTTCTGAAGAGGATTTTCTTTTTATCAACACCACTTAGCTGAAGCAAAGGGAATTCAGCCAACTCCAATTGTCACAGGAAGATTTTTTAATTGCAAAAATTTTCATTAAAAATTATTTTTAGGTACATACACAAGGTGCTAAAACAGTTCTAAACAGTCTTTGCACATGAAGAAAACAGCAGACATTGAAATTTGACATTTCCTGCTCATGCAGGACACTACTTACTTACATTTTGAGACAGTGAGACGGTATGATAACTGAATAGATGCGGTCTTTCCCCACTGTACCTTGGCGGCAGCTGCCCCAAGCTGTAGTGCGCCCTTCAGGATATAGCCCTGGACCTTGGAAAGGTGCCATCCTGCAACAGTTGGTCGAGGTTATCTCTTTGCGATGGAAGTCCAACAGGTTTTGGGCAGACCAAAGAACATCTTTCACCGAGTTGACGGTCTTCCACGTGCATTCGATGTTTGTCTCAGTGTGTGCCCTGGGGAATGGGCCTTAAAGCACAGAGTCTTGTGTCATGGAGCTGCTTAGGATGAACCTCGACAAAAACTGCTGAATCTCTCTCCAGACCTTCTTTGCAAAGTCACGTTCCAGGAGGAGATGTGTGACAGTCTCTTCCCCCCAACAGCAGTGGGGCAGTGCATGGTGGTGGAGAGAGTCTGGGTGTGCATGATGTATCTTGTAGGGAGCATCCTTCTTACCACAGAGATAAAAGGTACTGCAGATGCTGGAGAATCCAAGATAACAAGCATGGGGCTGGATGAACACAGCAGGTCAAGCAGCATCATAGGAGCAGGAAAACTTGACGTTTCGGGCCTAAACCCTTCATCAGAAAATGATCAGAAAACGAAAATCTATGTTAGTTTTATGGCCATACTTAAATCTCCAGGTGG
>JAHRHZ010000024.1:9128169-9197916 GCA_024137785.1 Ginglymostoma cirratum
TTTTCTGATGAAGGGTTTAGGCCCGAAACGTCAAGTTTTCCTGCTCCTATGATGCTGCTTGACCTGCTGTGTTCATCCAGCCCCATGCTTGCTATCCTTCTTACCACAAATCAGGTTACATCTTGGTGCCTATTGGAAAGTTTGGCAGAATGCCTCATTGCCAGAACAACTTCGACGGTCTGCTCAGGGAGATACCTGACAAGGTCAGCACTCTTCTTTTCCCACAGAGTCTCAAGGATGCTCTGTGCTGACCACAGCCAGATGGACCTGTGGTCAAAAGTGTTTTATTTCACAAATTTTTCCACGAGGGACAGGTAATATGGAATAGACTTAGAGCATTCTGTGGGAACGAGGCCAGGCCTATCCTTCATTCAACTGTTGCAGGAAGATACAGCAATGTCAGCAGCTTGTGATTGTGCAAGGTGACTTTGGAATCAGAACATCATTTGAGACAGTCAGTGACTTATCCTTTTTAAATGAGTTTAGTTATTATTTGGTCAAAGTATTTCAAAGTTTGCACTTTGCAGAGAAGTCATCAGTGTTACAAAACTCAAGTCTTGCTAAAGAAAGACACATTGTGTTAAAGCATTTATCTTGCACTCAGCAGAGCAATTCTCAAGAATACCAATTTAAAGGGAAAATCAACATTTATATAGTGAGAGAGGAAAACCAACATTTGCGTTGTGAGAGAGGTAATTTGTTTGCTTTGATTATAAGAGGTGTTGCCCTAGAGAACGAACCAGTTTATGATGATTGTAAGTTAATCATGAGTTTCATAGAAGCTCAGTAGTACAATGTACTGTTCAACGCCAGTCGTCACATCCTTTCTAATAGATTCTAGTGTTTTCTCTACTACTGATGTCGGGCTAACAGGTCTGTGGTTTCCTGTTTTCTTTGTCCTTCTTCTCTTAAACAGTGAAGTTACAGTGAAGCAATCTTCCAATCTGTAGACACTGTTGCAGAATTAATAGAATTTTGAAAGATGACCACATTGTATCTATCTCTGTAGTCATCTCTTCCAACATTCAAGGGTGAAGACTATTGGGTCCTGGGGATTTGTCAACTTTCAGACCTGTTAATTTCACCAAGAGTTTTTTAAAAAAATTAACATTAAATTCTTTCACTTTGGGTCTCCCACAAAACTTTTGGATCTTAATTATTTCAGAGAGTGTTCTTGTGTCTTCACCTGTGAAGACAGACACAGATTGCTTTCTTAGCTAAATGTAAATTATTGTAAACACAAACACCAAATCTTCAACTTCCGCTGCAAAGATCTCTGAACTATACAAGTGCCACTGTACTCCTCCCTGGACACTGTCTTAGACTCGATCAGAATGTTTGCAGCAACAGTTTGATATTTGATCCTGACTTGAGCCTCTGTCTCTGTATACTCTCCAACAGAGAATATTGATTTTTTACCTCTGCTACATTGATCAATTCCATTCGTTCCTAATTGAACCTGCAGCTACAAACCTTTTGTTACCTCCACACTCAACACTCGTGCTGCTTTCCTGATTAGTTTTCCAGCTTCCAACTAAAAAGGCCTATTCTGCCCTCATCCCTATAACCTTCAATGCACATTGACATTATGTATACTAACACCTTGAATTCAAAATTCTAATCCTCATCCTCCCTTTCTCTGTAATGTCCTCAAGCTATACTGCCCTCTGAGACTTCTGCTTTCCTGCACTCTGACCTCATTGTTGGTCCTCTAGGCCCTAACCTCTGCAGCTATCACCTTCATCCTCTCTGCCTCTATATTTCTCTTTCCTTTAAGAAGCCCTTCTTTGAAACCTGCCTCATTGATCAACTTTTAGACATGCCTAATTTTTAAAAAAATGAAACTGTTGGAGAAACTGGCAGCATTTGTGGGGAGAAAGCAGAGTTAACATTTCAAGTCCAGTGGCCCTTCTTCAGAACTGGGTACTTCAGAACTTAGTCATTCCTAATTGCTTGTTTTCATAGAGTCATAGAAATATACAGCACGAAAGCAGACACTTTGGTCCAACTCATTCATATATCCTATATAAATCTAGCCCCATTTGTCAGCATTTGGCCCATATCCCTGTAAACTTTTCCTATTCATAGGCCCATCCAAATGCCTTTTAAATATTGTAATAGTACCATCCTCCACCACTTGCTCTGGTAGCATGTTCCATATGCACACAACCCTCGGTGTGAAAAAGTTGCCCTTTAGGTCTCTTTGAAATCTTTCCCCTCTCACCTTAAACCTATGCCCTCTAGTTTTGGACTCTTCCACCCAGGGAAAAGACCTTGCCTATTTACCCTATCGATGCCACTTATGATTTTATAGACCTCTGTAATGTCACTCCTCAGCCTCCGACGCTTCAGGGAAATTAGCCCCAGCCTATTCAGCCACTCCCTATAGATCAAACCCCCCAATACTGGTGACATGTTGTAAATCTTTTCTGAACCCTTCCAAGTTTTACAACAACCTTCCTATAGCAGGGAGACCAGAATTGCATGCAATATTTCAAAGGTGGCCTAACCAGTGCCCTGTACAACCACAACATGGCCTCCTAACTCCTATACTGAATGCACTGACTAATAAAGGCAACCATACCAGATGCTTTCTTCACTATCCTATCTACCTGCGACTCCACTTTCAAGCAACTATGAACGTGTACTCCTAGGTCTCTTTGTTCTGCAACACTCTCCTGGACCTTACCATTAAGTGTATGAGTCCTGCCCTGATTTGCCAAACCAAAACACAGCACCTCACATTTAACACCTTACAGATTAAATTCCATCTGCCAATCCTTGGTCCATTGGCCCATTTGATCAAGATCCTGTTGTGCTCTGAGGTAATCTTCTTTGTTGTCCACTGCAACTCCAATTTTAGTGTCATCTGCAAACTTACTAAATCATATGTCCTAAGCTCGCATCCAGATCATTTATATAAATGACAAAAAGCGTGGACCCAGTACCAATCCTTGTCGCTGGCCACAGGCCTCCAATCTGAAAAACAGCCCTCCATCGCTACCCTCTGTCTTCTACCTTCGAGCTAATTCTGTACCAAATAGCTAGTTCTTCCTCTATTCCATGTGATCTAACCTTGCTAACCAGCCATGAGGAGTCTTGTTGAACGCCTTACTCAGGATTGTATAGTCACGTCCACCTCTCTGCCATCATCAATCCTATTTGTTACTACTTCAAAAAACTCAATTAAGTTAGTGAGACATGATTTCCCATGCACAAAACCATGTTGACTATCCCTAATTAGCCCCTGCCTTTCCAAATACATATAAATCCTGTCCCTCACAATTCCGTCCACCAACTTGCCCACCACCGATATCAGGCTCTCACCAGTCTGTAGTTCCTGGCTTTTCCTTACCGCCTTTCTTAAATGGTGGCACCATGTTAGCCAACCTCCAGTCTTCCGGCACTTTACCCGTGGCTATCGATGATACAAATATCTCAGCAAGGGGCACAGCAATCGCTTCCCTAGCTTTCCACTGAGTTCTAGAGGACACCTGATCAGGTCCTGGGGATTTATGCACCTTTATGAGTTTTAAGATGCCCATCACCACCACCTCTGTAATATGGACATTTTTCAAGATGTCACCATTTATTTCCCCATGTTTTCTATCTTTCATATCCTTCTCCATAGGAAACACTGATGCAAAATACTTGTTTAGTATCTCCCCCATCTCCTGCAGTTCCTTTAAGGGGCTCTGTTCTTTCCCTAGCTACCCATTTGTCTTTAATGTACTTGTAGAATCCCTTCGAATTCTCCTTAACCCTGTTTGCCAAAACTGTCTCATGTCCCCTTTTTGCCCTCCTGATTTCCTTCTTAAGTATACTCCTACTGCCTTTATATTCTTCTAGGGATTCACTGGATCACTGCCATCTATATCTGACATATGCTTCCTTCTTATTCTTAATCGACACCTCAATTTCTCTGGTTGTCCAGCATTCCCTACACTTACCAGCCTTGCCCTTCACCCTAACGGGAACATACTGTCTTTAGACTCTCATTATCTCATTTTTGAAGGCTTCCCATTTTCCAGACATCCGTTTACCTCCGAACACCTTCCCCAGTCAATTTTTGAAAGTTTTTGTCCAATGCCATCTAAATTGGCCTTCCTCCAGTTTAGAACTAATCTACCCTTTTCCATCACTATTTTAAAACTAGTAGAATTATGATCACTGGCCCCAAAGTGCTCCCCCACTGACACCTTGTCACGTGCCCTACCTTATTTCCCAAGAGTAGGTCAAGTTTTGCACATGCTCTGGTAGGTATATCCACATCCTCAATCAGAAAATTTTCTTGTACACTTTTAACAAATTCCTCTCCGTCCAAGCCCTTAACACTATGACAGTTCCAGTCTGCGTCTGGAAAGTTGAAATCCCCAACCACTAACCACCCTGTTATTCTTAACAGATAATTGAGATCTCTTTACACATTTGTTTCTGAATTTCCCACTGACTATTGAGGAGTCTATAGTACAATCCCAATTCGCTAATTATCCCTTTCTTATTTCTCACTTCCACCCAGATAACTTGTCTGGATGTATTCCCAGGAATATCCTTCATAAGTATAGCTGTAATGTTGTCCCTAATCAAAGCGTCGCTTCCATTCTGTCCTTCCTGTCACATCCAGTCCTGTTAGAATTTTGTAGTTTTCGATGAAATACACCCCTCATTCTTCCATAACTCCAGTGAATATAATCTTAACTGATCCAATCTCTCTTCATATGTCAGTTCTGCCATCCCAGGAATCAGTCTTTTAAATCTTTGCTGCACTCCCCCCAACGTCAGAACATCCTTCCTCTGATAAGGAGACCAAAACTGCACTCAATACTGCAGGTGTGGTCTCACCAAGGCCCTGTACAATTGCAGCAAGGCATCCCTTCTCCTGTACTTGAATCCTCTCGTTATGAAGACCAACACACCATTTACCTTCTTACCAACTGCTGCACCTCCATGTTTACTTTCAGCAACTAGTATACAAGGACACCCTGGTCTTGTTGTAGCGCCTCCTGCTTGTTGGTCAGCAACAGTTTGTTTTTGGACCAGTCACACTGTCAGTGTCACAGAGTCAGAGTTATCCAACACAGAAACAAATCCTTTTGTTCAATACTTCCATACCGACCAAGCATCCCAAATTGAACATATGGGTCTGACCCATATCATTCTAAATCTTTCCTATCCATGTATCTGTCCAAATGTCTTTTAAATGTCATAGTTGTACCCACCGCTACCAATTCCTCTGGCAGCTCAGTCCAAACATTCACTGCCCTTTTTTGATTTATGTCTCATTATGAATCCTATGTGTGAAGTGCCTACAGGCATCTTCCTACATCAAAAGCCCTGTATAATTGCGATTAGTCAATTTAGTAATGTGATGCAGGTCACATTTAACAAATTAACTGACTGCATCATTTTTTTGGCTAGATAACTGGTGTAGTGACTCATGCATGTTGAACTTTAGTTGCACAGGAAGTCTGTGATATCTGGTGTGTTTAAACAGTTAAAAGTCATGCGTACTTAATTGTTGAAATTTCACATGATCATGTTTTGCATTTCAGAGACTTCTGTCAAATGAAGAAGAAAAGAGCAAAGCAATCATTCAGGAAGTTTGCTTCATGGTATCCTTTGTAGTTACTTAAGTTCCACTGGTTCTTATTGTAAGTGATTGCTTATTTAGCGAGAGAGCTCTGAAATGCTCCATATTTGTGTAATGTTAGCCTTCCCTTTGTTTACCATAATAACACTTAAAGTATGCCTTTTCTGATTTTCTCTGCCTTCAATAGGTAATTGAGGAAACTATGTTAGCTCACATAGCATTCACTCCAATCACTGTTTCTGGTTTTAACTTTGAAAGCTTTCATCCTTACTAATTCTCCCTTCCCTCTACCTTATCTTTGCACAAAAGGGGATGGATAAAGTCCCCTTAATCATCTCCATTCCTGCCATATTACCCTAACAGATAGGTCTTGAAAGCATCTCAGTAAGTACTTAGTTTTGACTGGTAGCACTCTTGGCTTTGAGTGAGAGCGTTATTGAAACTCTGTTCCACAGATTTAAGTGTGTACTTAGGATAACTCCAGTGGATTACTGGAGAATTACTGCATTGCCTTTCAGATGAGATATTGAACTGAGCTTAGTCTGCTCAGATGAGCATAAAATATCCCATGGTTGTACTTTGAAGAAGAACTGGAGAGTTCTCCACAGAAATGTAAGAAACGGGAGCAACAATAGGCCATGATGTCGCAGCCGTGGCTTATTCTTCGTTCAACATGACCGGAAAAAGATCCTCCAGTAATTTATTTCATCACTCTTTATAGAAGTTTGTGCGCCAATTTGTTGCTACATTTACTTATATCATAACAGCTTCAGGACTATTTGAGGCTTTGAGTAGCTTTGAAAAATACCAGAGATAGTAGGAACTGCCGATGCTGGAGAATCTGAGATAACAAGGTGTAGAGCTGGATGAACATAAGCAGCATCAGAGGAGCAGGAAAGCTGACGTTTCGGTCCAGACCCGAAACGTCAGCTTTCCTCCTCTGATGCTGCTTGGCCTGCTGTGTTCATCCAGCTCGACACCTTGTTAACTTTGAAAAATACCGGTTTGTTTTCCTCCTTCATGCATCTCATTCCTGTTGTGGGAGGTATTCCACTTAGCATTGGTACATGGCAGTTATCAATAACTTCGTAGAGAAAGGGTTTTGATCTCCGTTTCACCATCCGCAACTCTGTGTGTTATTTTGCTTTCCAAAGGGAATAACCCATATATATGTTCTTTTTTAATCACTATTATTTTTATGTTAAGTCAAATTGAAACAAATGAAAGCACCACAGCAAGGTTTTTTTCCACTTGTGTGAATTGTTACTAAATCCTTATATGTTCAGTGGTCTTCTGGCAATGTAGGTAATATCCCTGCCCATAAACCAGAAGCTCTGTGTTCAACTCCAGACTTCAGGACTTGATGGCCACGGCAGGCACATTTGTAACAGGGTCAGCAGGTTGCGTATAAAAGGAGGCCACTTGCCTTTCTGGGACTTACACAGAGGTCAACAGGACTCTGCTGCATGGTCTAGACATGTAGCGGAAGGCCCCACTGATGTAGGCTAAATCTCAATGGAGACAGGAAGGGACCCTTAATCCAGCACTTACATGGGTCAGTTGGGCTTCCAATGGATGGTCAATCTACCAGCTTTTCCAATGCTAGCAAAATGATGTGGCAGCAGGAAGGTCTTGTAAAAATGTAAACCTATAAATTCCTTACTGCTCAAATCTTGATATACCACTTTTTAACATGATTACATAATATTCTTTGTTTTTGCAGAGCCTGTGCAGGGAGTAAACTTCTCTTTCCTTTTAGAGCATGGTGAGGGTATTGGTGAACTATTGGTTTGAATAATTTTGTTTTTACAGAAAATCTTCTGTAATTTAACCATCCAAGTTGCTTTGACTGACTTCTGGTGGGTGGGCAAGACTTTATTCAAGTGACGATACAGGCAAAAGAGTTTTGAATGAGCTCAAATCTCCATACAATATGTATTGGGAAGCTGGGCACAATACCATTGGAATAGCAAAATTACATTGTAATTGCACCAAACGGCACAGTAAGGTGCATGCTTTCGATCACCCTTGTGTAATTTATGTTTGTGAAACTTTGAATAAATAGTTCTTGTAACATAGATTAGTGTTTAACTTGGGATGTTAGCTTTCCAACTCAGTTACTGCTTGATTGCATATGATGTTTGTTGTGAAGTTTAGACTTGTTTTCTTCAGGTAGATGATTCCATTGTATCATAGCTGCGTCATTAAAACCCACCTGTAATCTTTATGATAAGTTCATAACATATCTGACAGCGGCAAAGTGGAGAGACTTGTTAAGTTTAGTTAAATTTTACTAACACGCTGCTACGTGACTGGTGAGGCAGATTCTCTGAGATTTGAATTGAAAAAAGTGATAGTTTGCCTTTAACAAATGCATTAGCAAAAAGCACTGTATTGAAAAATTCAAGATAAATGTCGAAATTTTGTTAGACTGTAGTTTATCTTCAATGCTTTTTAAATAGCTATTTAGTTTTAGTTGTTCGTACTTTGGCAATAAGTAGCAGGAAAAACTTGTTTTTTCCTTTAGAATCATTATGAATAGAGTCATTCATCTCTGGATCTAACAGCCTGTGAGTAGAATAAGGATTAGAGTTGCAACCATTCAAGCAAGACTGACTGCTATTCAGTTTATTAAATAACACATTGTAATTGATTGTTTTTTGTAATTAATACTGTAACTGTCCCAAACAGTGGCTGGTTAATGTTGAAACGCTAGCGTCTATGCATTCAAGCAGTCTATGTATGAGGTAACATTGAAGTCCTCATGAGTTCTGTGCCTTGTTTGAAATGTCTAATTTTGACAACTAACACTCAAAGTAAAAGATTATGTTTGTTTATATATTGCTTTACCTACTCTGTGAAGTTTTACCTTGACCATTTAAGGGAGGTGGTAGCTAAATGGTAAGTCACTGGGCACAAAATCCAGAACGCCAGACTAACGCTGTAGGGACATGGGTCCAAATTCCACCATGGCAGATGGTGAAATTTCAATTTTATATCTGGATTTAAAAGCTGGACTAATACCGACCATGTTACTGTTGTTAATTGCTGTTCACTAATGTTCTTCATGGAAGGAAATCTGCTCTCTCCCACAGCAATGTGGTTGATACTTAATTACCCTCTAGGAAATTAAGGATGGGCAATAAATGCTAGCCTAGCCAGCGACCACCAAATCCTGTGAACGAGTTAAAAATAATCATACATGTTATCAGGAGCCTTTGAGCAAATTCCATGCTGCACCTGCATCTAACCAACCAGAAACACATTTCCAAAGTTGTGATTTTCTTTATAAATTAGCACTAAGCGAGGCTTCCAGTATTCATCATACAGAAGCTACTGGCAGAAACTGGGAGAGTAGTCTACCATTCAGTTATTTTTACGCATGAAATGATATTTGTTTAATTGGAGATGATAAGCTATCCATGTCTTAGTTTGCATGTTCCCATGAGAAAACATTTAGAAAATATGGAGCAGACTGGGTGGGAAGGTGTGGAAAACCAGTTAATGCCTTAAATTGGGAACAAAGTAAAATTTCGGCTTGGCCTGGAATTTCTTGGATCCATGAGACATAGAAGCAAAATTAGGTCGTTTGGCCCATTGAGCCTGCTCCACCATTTGAGCATGGGTAATGTGTCTCTCAACCCTATTCTCCTGCGTTCTCCCCATAAACCCTTAGTAATCAAGAGCCTACCTCTCTCTGTCTTAAATACACTTAATGACTTGGCCTTCACAGCCTTCTGCAGCGATGAGTTCCACAGCTGAACAACCGTCCTGCTGAAGAAATTCCTCCTCATCAGTTGTGAAGAGTCGTCCCATTACTCTGAGGCTGCTCCCTCGTGTCCTAGTCTCTCCTACTTATGGAAAATTCATGTCCATTCTATCCAGGCCTCTTGGTATTCTCTAAGTTTCAATCAGGTCCTTCCTCATCCTTCTAAATTCCATGTTGTACAGACCTAGCATCCATAACCACTCCTCACATGACAAGCCCTTCATCCCTGGGATCACTCTTGTAAATCTTCTATTGTTCCTGTCCTTCTGGTACATCCTTCCTCTGATGCAGGGCCTAAAATTGCTTGCAAAATTCCAAATGTTGTCTGAGCAGAGCCTTATTTTGCCTCAGCAGTCCATCTCCTGTCTTGTATTTGAGCCTTCTCAAAACGATTGCTAACATTGCATTTGTCTTCCTAACTGCCAACTGAACCTGCCTGTTAACCTTAAGAGAATCCTGAGCCAGGACTCCTAAGCCCTTTTGTGCTTCAGATTTCCAAAGCCTTTCCCTATTTAGAAAATAGTCTACACCTCCTTCCTACTAAAATGCATAACCTCACACTTCCCACGTTGTATTCCATCTGCGAATTGGCCCATTCTCCGGCCCGTTCTCCAACCCGTTCCAGGTCCTTCTGCAGCCTCCACGCTTCGTCAACGTTACCTGTCCCTCCACCTATCTTTGTGTCATCTGCAAACTTAGCAACAATGCTGTCAGTTCCTTCGTCCAGATCGATTCTGTATAACATAAAAAGTTACAGTCGCAACACGGATCCCTACGGAACTCCGCTAGCCACTGACTGCCAACCTGAAAAAGACTCCTTTATTCCCACTCTCTGCCTTCTGCCAGTCAGCAAATCCTCTATTTATGCCAGTACCTTTCTTCTAACATCAGGGGCTCTTCTCTTATTTAGCAGCCTCTTGTGTGGCACCTCGTCAAAGACCTTCTGGAAATTCAAATCAACAGATCACATCTGTTGGCTCTCCTTTGCTCATTAGCTTCTCAAAGAATTCTCAGTTTTGGCCGACATGACGTTCGCTTCACAAACCCGTGCTGACTCAGCCCTGTTTTACCATGCACTTCCAAGTATTTTGCAATCTCATCCTTAATAATGAGCTCTAAAATCTTACCAACCACTGAGGTCAGACTGAATGGCCTATTATATCGGTATTGTGCCTTTAAGAGAGATTTGCCTTTGAACTGGGTTATAGTGGTTGGTCAGTGGGGAGGGTGAAGCGGATAGGTGAATAGGAAAATGGACAGGTTGGAACAGAGGTTTTGAAGTTGGTGATGCGGGCACAACCATAATAACCCCCTACCTGCATCCACCTATCTCCATCTTACCTAACCTACCTCCAGCCCCACCCCCTTCCCTGTTTATTTCTGGGCTCCCTTCCCCCCTCCCATCTTGACAAAAAGTTTTGGCCCGAAACCTTGACATTCCTGCTCCTTGGATGCTGTCTGACCGGCTGTGCTTTTCCAGGTCCACATTTATTAAAATTGGGATATGGCATTTTTTTGGTGTACATTTATCTGTGCTCAGTTCTAATTTAAATGCATGAAGTTTCATTGTGATTGGAGTTCTGCATAGAAGTGACAGAAAATTTGCCTAGTTATAACATGGAAATGGCGTAAGTGTAATCAGTAAATTTGTGTCTGCCAACATTGTGGCATAGGAGAGATGTAAATCATGTATTTGTGTGTATCCTTGATTGGGAAGAAATAGCACAAAGTTGTTGTCGTGCTATAATGATGGTGGTGCAAAAATCTCGACCTTCGTGTGATATTGTCTGTCTAAATACACATTCTGCATTTTCTAAACAAATGTATTGATCCAGGCCTGAGAAATTGATTAGATAATGCTACAAGGAAGTTCCTACTGCTGGTCTTGAGACAATAGACTGGTGTGTGAAAACTTTATTTGAGATTACTCACTGGTTAATTTTTTATTACATTTCCCTCCCTATGTTATGTGAGCAGATAAATAATTTCCAGGTAATGGCAATGTTTTCAATCACAGGGATGGGCTGATGTTACCTCATCTTTAATGTTCCATTTTTTCTCTGAAAATAATTTTTCATAAAATAAGTCTTTTCTGGCACTGCAAAAGAAGTTTTTAAATATTAATTCCCAAAATATACAGAGATGTTGGTGATAAATGTCTTCCTTATCCTTAAGGCAGCAAGTACCTAGAAGAAAATCATCAACTGCTTTCTTTGATTTTCTATTCTATGTGCGTTAGAGTTTGGCTGTTAGTTATAATCTACAATAGGCTAGGAACCTACTTAACCATGGAGCTTTGATTAATCTTGCAGATGATGGTAGAAAGAACAGGTTGTTAAGGCTGGACTGAGATTAAATGTCGGTCTGGTGCCTTTTAACGTGGACCTGAATTACGTATGAGACTGAATAGTTTGATGGATTTAAATCCGTAGTATAAATACAGTATAAAAGAAAACCATTCAGCCTGTTGAGTTCATTCCAGTTCTCTGGAACAAGTATCTTTATAGCTGCTACCTTTTCCCCAACCATGCAGAGCAAATACAGGTTGTAAAGACTCAGAAGCAATTTACTGTTGCACACATGCAGTGGCTGAACCTATAATGGCCACTACAATTCTTTTGTCTTTGATTATATATTACTCGTTAATATACCCTTCCAATACTGGATGCTTGTTGCATGGACTGCATCTCCATCTTGAGCAATTTTGCTTAAGTAGATGATTAAGAGCTGTTTGTCATCTTGTGACCCATAACAACCATCAAAATAGTTACTATTCAGCTGTACTTTGAAAACGTTTCTGGCCTGAATATCCACACTTGAGTGAAGTTTTAAGTTGGAGCTTATAGCAATATTACAAAGAATGCAGTATCACTGCATTCACCATTTCATTTGTCATAGTTTCCTCATGTTCTCCTGTGAGCAAGATGGTTTTAAAAGATTGCACATCCATATCAAAGATTAACAAACATTAAATGTTTACACACCTTTTATAGCTTAATGAACTACATAATCCTTGACCAAGCAACTTCAGAAAAAGCTTTCAGGGCATCCAAACATTGTACAGTTTAGCTCAGCAGCTTCCATAGGGAAAGAAGAATCTGATACTGGACAAGGAGAATATCTTATACTCACAGAATTATGTAAAGGTAAAGTTAAATACTGGAATGGATGTAAAATAATTTTGCTTAATACTTTGTGGATGCTGTTTCGTTGATGTTTAGTCTGATTAGATGCAAAAGAAAAGTAATTGGCATTTGTATAGGAATTCACAACTTGATGTAGTGATAGCTATTCATCAATTGCTCTCTTTTGCTTCTAGGCCAGTTGGTTGAATTTTTGAAGAGGGCTGAAGCAAATAATCCACTGCCATGTAACACGGTGCTGAAGATATTTTATCAGACTTGTCGTGGAGTGCAACACATGCACAAACAGAAACCACCAATCATTCATCGAGATCTCAAAGTAAGGAACAGCTTTTCACCCCTAGCAGTGTCGGAATATGAGCGATATGATGATTGTAAAAATGAGGTTGCTTTTTTAAAAAAGGGCAAGTATCTGAGTTTTCTTACTTATGGCTGAACTCTTCACTACATTTTTTTTAGATTTCCAAAATATAGCAATACAGAATGAGAAGGTTCATCCATGCCCTCACGATCTCAAGGCATGACTATTTCAAGCACTGTTTGCTGGTTTCCCACATTCTGTCCTCTCAGCTGAGTTCATGCAACAAGTGACTTAATTCGTAGCAAATGATGTTCACTCGTCACTTGTGAATTGGCTCCTGGTGAAGCAAAGTATCGATTTCTGTTTTCTCATCTTCAAATCCCTCCCCAGTTTTGCCCTAACCTTCTTGTAACATTCTTCAAACCCACAAATTTCCAGAATGCTTGTAAAGATGTGTATTTCCAATTATAATTGCTTCACTATTGTTGCCTTCTTTTATGTAGATGCTGAGATCTGGAAGTTTCTATCTACACATTTCTGCCGCTCAACCTCGCTTTTCTTGTTTAGGACAATTCTTAAAAACAACCCCTTTGACCAGATTAATCGTCAGGAAATCTCATGTTTCCTTGATGCTGTTGAACTCTTTGGAAATGTTGTGTCTGTCTTGCCAAGTCAAGACTCAATTTTATGGGGTTGTCTTCATTTTAGTATGAGAATGTATACTTGCATAAGCCTCAATGCTTTATTTGCATCTGAATCTGTTGTGGAGTCCAATTCATGCTTTCTTTATATGCTGGTGAACCTGAGGTACATGAATTGACTAATGTTTAATATACATTAAATGTATAGTCACAGATAACTGAGGGGGGCGGGGTTGGGCTTGATGGTGGTGGGGTGACAACAACAAAAGAAATCTAAAGTTTTATGACAAAACAATTTTTCTGCACTCTTTTTCTGGTGAAATTTAAATTTTCCTTTTTTTTAATGTCTTTTTTTTCTTGAACAGGTTAGTTAATTTTTGCTGTTTTCCAATTTGACTGGACCTTTCCGGAATTTTGGAAAATTAAAACATCTTCTTTCTCCACAGCATCATCTTTGGAATCCTTGACAGAAGTCACGTGACACCAGGTTATAGTCCCACGGGTTTATCTGAAATCACAAGCTTTCAGTGTGTTGCTGCTTAATTAGGTAAAGGGAAGGGAAATGCGCAGGCACAGAATTTATAGGCGGAGGGATAATTGCAAGGTAATTCCAAGTGATTAAGAGTGTCAAACGAGAGTACAAATGGTGTGAGTGGAGTTTTGACAAAAAATCAAAAATAAGATGGTGCTAGAAACAAACCAAGTGGCTGGAATAACGTGACAGAGTCGCAAGACAACAGTCTAACCAAAGTAACAAGTAATTCAAACTGCACAAGCTAGTTAAGGCAGAGAGCTCATAACAAATTATCAAGATGATGGTGCCAAAACAGAATAGTAAGGAAGATTTTACCAACACAGAATAGTATGATAGGGTTGCGTGTAGCGCGACATGAACCCACGATCATGGTTGAGGCCGTCCTCGTGGAAATGGAACTTACCTATCGGTTTCTGCTCAGCCATTCTGCGTTGTTGTGTATTTTGAAGGCCGCCCTGGATGACACTTTCCGGAAGATCGGAGGCTGAAAGACCTTGACCGCTGAAGTGTTCCCTGACTGGGACACGCAACAATTTCCAGGCAGGCGTGTTCCCTCCCAGTTGGGGAACAATTCAGCAGTCAAGGATGTTCAGCCTCCAATCTTGGGTAAACATCCTCCAAGGCAGCCTTTGAGATGCAAAACAGTGCAGAATTGCTGAGCAGAAATTGGTAGCTAAGTTCCAAACCCATGAAGATGGCCACAACCTTAATCGTGGGTTCATGTTGTGCTACATGTAACCTCACTATACTGTTCTGTGTTTGTAAAATCTTTGTTAGACATCAGCACCTTGATAACTTGTTGTGATCTCTCTACCCTAATTAGTTTTGTACAGTTTTGGATTGTTACTTTGGATAGACCCTTGTCATGCGGCTTATTTACCTATCATGTTATTCCAGCTATTTGGTTTGTTTCTAGCACCATCATATTTTTGATCTTTTGTAATTATCTCTCTTCCTTAAGTAATTGGATCATAGGTTATCCTTTCACTTGCTATTCAGCTAGTGACACTTTACTCACACCATTTGACACTTCTGATTACCTGCAAAGACTTGTTATTCAACCTGTTGACAATCCGTTCACACCATCTGTAGTATCTTTTGACACTCTTAATTACCTGGAATTATTTTGCAATTATCTCTCTGCCTACAAATTCAATGCCTGTGTGTTATCCTCCACTTCACCTGACGAAGGAGCAGTGCTCAGAAAATTCGTGATTTCAAATAAACCTGTTGGATTTTAACCTGGTGTTGTGTGACTGCTGACTTTGTACGGTCCAGTCCAAAACTGGCACCTCCACATCATTTTTTGAATACTTGGATGAAATCCATAAAGTTCTGGTGACTTGCCAGCCTTTCTTCCTATGTTTTAGAACATAGAACAAAGAACAGTACAGCACAGTACAGGCCCTTCGGCCCACGATGTTGTCCCGACCTATTATCCTACTCTAAGATCAAACTACCCTGCATACCCTACATTTTACTGTCATCCATGTGTCTATCCAAGGGTGGCTTAAGTGTCCCTAATGTATCTGACTCCACTACCACTGCTGGCAGTGCATTCCATGCACCCACCACTCTCCGTGTAAAGAACCTACCTCTGACATCTCCACTATACCTTCCTCCAGTCACCTTAAAATTATGCCCCCTCGTAATAGTCATTTCCGCCCTGGGAAAATGTTTCTGGCTATGCACCCTATCTATGCCTCTAGTATTCAGTACTACTTCTTAGTACTCCTCCTCTGGTGATTGCAATTGTTTTAAATTCCTCCCTCCCTTTCACTGCTTGATTCACAAATAATCCTGGTATGTCATTTCTATCTTCTACAGCGAAGACAGCCAGACACAGTCTTGTTTGTTGCTTCACCATTCCCTTCTTCCCTACTATTGACTGCTCAGACACATGATCTAGAGGACCTACATTTCTTTAGTTACTCTTTTAGTTTTTAAATACATGTAGGTATTTCTATCTAGCAATCTTTAATACTCTAATTTCTTCCTACAGATTATTTAATAGTCGTTCCTTGCTGGTTTTTAAATTCAGCCCAATCTTTTGACTTAACACTAATCCTTGGACAATTACATGCTTTTTATTTCAACTCCGTTAATTAGCAAATGATGGTGCATCCTTCTCCCTAAGGCTGTCTTTCTCTCTGGAATGTATCTTCACAGAATATTATGAAATAGTTCCCTAAATATCTACCTCTGCACTTCTGCAGCTTACACTTTAGCCTAGTTTCACAGCTCACTTGAGCTAGCTCCATCTTCGTACTCTTGTAATTGCCTTTGTTTAAGTTTAAAATACTAATCGTAGTTTTATTTTTGTTTTCCTCAAGCTGCATGCAAAAATCAATCATGTTATGACCACTGTTGCTACAGGGCACCTTTACAATGAGGTTGCTACGAGACTAATTTATTAATCCTCCCTCATTTTACACTACCCATAGCTAGAATAGTCTGCTCTCTGTGGTGAGCTCTAGAATGTCTTGCTGTTGGGAATTGTTGGGAATTTTAATACATGCAATAAACCCATCTTCCAGACTACCTTTGCTGATTTGATTCATCCAATCTATATTTAGATTAAAATCAGCCATGAATATCTTTCTTACAAGCTGTGATTATTTCTTAGTTTCAAAGAAGAGTCATATTGGACTCAAAATATTTGACTGTTTCTCCCTCCACAGATCCTGCCAGATCTGCTGGTTTCTCCAGCACTTTGTGGATGCTGCACATTGGAATTAAAAAGTGTTTTACGTTTAACCTATTACTTCTTCCTGTCTTCTCCATTACACAACATTATTACAACTCCCACTATTGATTTATTCCCATTGCTGTTTCTCATCTCTACCCAAACTGATACAATATCCCAGTCCTTAGAACTAAATTAACTTCTCTCTATTGTATTAATGGCATCCTTGATTAAAACAGCTGTGTGTCCACTCTTTTCTTATTTTCTGTCATTCCAAAATGGCATGTATCTTTAAATACCTAGTCCCATCATTAGTCACCTTGCAGCCTCACTTCTTTTATGGCAGTCATTTCATAGGTACTTTTTTCAATGGAGGATTGGTTAGCTGAGTTGGCTGGTGATGGCGCAGGTTCAATTCCTGGACTGGAGGAGGTTGCCATGAATGGCCCACCTTGCCTGAGGCATGGTGACCCTCAAGTTAAACCATCACCAGTTGTCGTTCGTAATAAGATTATGTCAATTTTACCGTTTACCTTAATCATTTCTAATTGAGCTGACAAGCCATCTGTTTTGTTCTTAACACAATGGGCTTTCAGATACAGAGCCTTTAGGTTTTTGTTACTGTTTTGCAAACTCTAGCCTCATGTGCTGCTATACACGTAAACTTGTATTCTCTGTCTCTTCCTCACATGCTCTGATTATTATTGTTATTACTACTACACAGATTAGTGAGGAGGAATTTCTTCTCAGAAGGTGGTGAATCTGTGGAATTCACATAAATTCAATTCAGAGGAGGACAGATTTTTAATCAACATGAGATTGAGAGTTACGAGGAAAATGCAGGAAAGTGGAGTTGAGAATTATCAGATCATAATGGATGGGCTGAATAGCCTCATTTTGCTCCTGCATCTAATGGTCTTATAGTTGGGCTGATGACCTGTGCTGTATAATCTTACAATGAATGAAATTCACTAGTACCTTGATTCTTTTTCTTCATTGCCAAATGTTGAGATATTTTGGAATTACTGAGCCTTGTAAAATGTTACTCACCTATCAATTTTGGTTTGATATACTAATTATTTGAACTCTCTGACAGAACTCAGTTGTATCTTTTTTATATTCAGCTCTTAAATTGAATCCCAAATTGAAGGATGTAGTTTAATTTCACGTTGAGAGCTGACTCATGTAGCATTCAGACTTAGTTTTTTTTCCACCTTTCTGAGCAGTTAATGCTCTGCAGTTATAAATACACTTATGGAATGTCCCACTGTCCAGAAAGAAAACACTGTTATCAATAAAAGCATTTTTTTTGTTTGTACATTGCAACAAAAGTAAGGCATGACTAAATCAAAAATGTGTAGACCTTTTGGAAGTTTTTCCGGTAATTCCTTGGAAAAGTTATGCCTACATTAGTTTTATTTAAAGCATCACCTATCATAGATTTTTCAACTAAAAACCCAACTTAATTTGTTGGTATCACAGTATCGTATTTGCTGATCTTAATTTTGCTCCATTGTTTCTTCTGTAATGCAGGTCGAAAACCTCTTGGTCAGTCATCAGGGCACGATTAAACTTTGCGATTTTGGCAGTGCCACAAGTATAGCACACTATCCTGACTACACCTGGTCTGCACAGAAAAGAGCAATGGTGGAAGAAGAGGTACTTGGTACTTCAATTAATAATTGAAGAATATCTACTGAATGTCACAAATCTATACAGTAGCTATGACCAAAAGGAAAGTACTAGGGAAACTAATGCGGGGGACTGGGTGGGTGCATACCAACAAATATTTATCCTTGAGTTGGCATCATTAATGTGGCTAAAACAGGCTGGTTGATCGTTGCAGTCAAATCTTGCTGGGTGCATAGCGGCTATTTTGTTTCCCTATATTACAACTGACAACATTCCAATGTACTTAACTGGTTGCAAAGAACATAAGATGATAAAAGGTACCATATCAGTAAAAGTGCTTGAATATTTAAAGTACTATTACAATCGTATGTAAAAGGGAAAAACAGATTAGAAAGATGTAAAATGAAAAGGATAAGTGAACCCAATGTAGGTCCCTACAGTTTGAAATGGGGACACAGATAATGGAAAGCAAGGAATGGCAGGGTAATTAAACAAATACTTTGGGTCTGATTTAATAGAAGAAGACATAAATAACTAACGAGGAATGCGAGGGAATCAAGGGTCTAACGAGAATGAACAATTGAAGGAAATTAGTATTAGTGAAAAATTTGTGCCGGAAAGCTGAAAAGTCCCCAGTGCCCGATGATCTGCATCCTAGCATACTAAAAGAAGTCCCCAAGGAAATAGTGGATGTATTAATTGTCATCTTCCAAAATTCTATGAATTTTGAAACGGACTTCTCAGAGAGTGGCAAATGTACTTCATTATCTAAAAACAAAGTAGAGAGAAAGCTGTGAATTATACATCAGTTAGCCTAACATCAGTTCTGGGAAAAAGCTACAGTCTATTATAAAGGACATGATAACAGGGCACTTAGAAAATATGATTGGAATTAGACAAAGTCAACATGGGAAACACCTGATAGACTTGTTGGAGTCCTTGTAGATGTATCTAGTGAAATTCATAAGGGGAAGCCAGTGCTACTGAAGTATTTGGATTGTCAGAATGCTTTGGATAACATTCAACGCCAATGAGTTTGCATGTGAAAATATATGGAATTCGGGGTATACCGGCATGAATTGGGAATTGGTCAACAGACAAGAAACAGTGAGAAGGAATAAGTGGGTCTTTATTGAATAGAACTCAGTGGCTAGTGAGGTACCACAGGGATCAGTGCTTGTGTCCCAACTATTCAAAATATATGTAAACAATTTGAATGAGGAAATCAAAAACAGTGTTTCCAAGTTTGCTGACACCAAACTCGGTGGGATTGAGTGGTAAGGATGATACGAAGAGTTTCAAGATGATTTAGATAAGTCGATTGAGTGAGCAAATGCATGGCAGATGTAGTATAATGTAGATAACTGTGAAGCTATTCACTTTAGTGGTGTTATGACGGTGCTGGGAAGAGTGTGCTAGAAATCGAGATCCACTATTCCATGAGTTGTCACAAATGTGAAAATGTAGAAGGGAAGAGAGAGACCAAAGTGAATTTAGTCCCCTTAGAAAATGAGGTTGGGGAAATAAAAATGGGGAGCCAGGAAATGGCGGAGGAAGGAGATAAATATCATGCATTAGTCTTCATGGTGGGATTAACATATAGCACTTACCAATAGCTTTCCAAAATGTGAAATAATCGAGGGAAAAATGGGATAGCAATTAAATACAGTAGCTATGACTAAAGAGAGAGTACTAGGGAAACAAATGGAGCTACATGGTGATAAGTCCCCTGGATCTGATGCGGCACAGAGGGATTTAGGGGTCCTTGTGTTTGAATTAAAAAAAAACATACAGGTTCAACAGGTAATAGGAAAGGCTAATGGAATGTTGTCCACAGTTTTAGAGGAAATGGGAGTATGAAATAGATACATTTTACTAAAACTATACAAGGCACCAGTTAGACCATGCCTGGAAAACCATTTTGGTGCCTTGATCTAAAGAATAACACACTGGCATTAGAGGCAGTCCAGAGAAGATTAGTTGGGTTGAACTTGGATATGGAGGGATTTTCTTATGAGGAGAGATTGAATAGGTTCGAGTCAAGAAGAATGAGAGGTGACCTTACTAAAAATTACAAAATTCTTAAGCGGCTCGACTTGCTGAGAGGTTCTTTCTGCTTGTGGGTTGAGTCCAGGACTAGAGGACATAGAGGAAGGCATTTCCCATTTGAAACACAGATGAGGAGGAATTTCTTCTCTGAGGATAGTGAATCTGTGGAATTCTTTACCTACTGTGGCAACAGTATTTGCGCGGCTAACCTGTAATGTTTTCGGTCAGTGGATGTTGATGGTAAGGAATTCAGTTATGGTATGAATATCAAGGGAAAATGGTTGCGTTTCTTGTTGGAGTTCATCTCTCCCTAGTGCTTGTGTGGCGTAAATGCACTAGACACTTAACAGCTCAAGCCTGACTGCTGTCCAGGCCTTAGAGCATGATGTGTCAGACTATTTCAGTAACAGAGGACTTGCGAATGGTGTGTAGTGCTGTGCATCATCAGTGAGTGCAACCAGTTCTGACCTTATGATGCACAGGAGAGAACAATGATGAAACAACTGAAGATATTTGGGCCTGGTTTGAGATATTTAGCCTCCAACAATCATAACCCTCCTTCTTTATGCCTGGTTGGCGTCAGTCAGCGGTGTATTTGCCCTTGTTTTCCATTGAATTCAATCCTACTAAGTGTCCTTCGTATGAACAGATGAATCTGAATGAGGAGTAGGCCATGCAGCCCCACAGACCCCTTCCACCTTTCAATAAGATCATGATTGATTTGCAACCTCAAATCTGCATTCCTGCCTACACCTGATAACTTTTCATGACTTGTCTAATAAAATCTATCTACCTCTGCCTTAAAAATATTCAAGGACTCTCTGATTTTTCAGGAAGAGAGTTACAAAGTTCTGCAACATTCTGAAAAAAAAATTGTCTAATTTCTGCTTTAAATGGGTAACCCTGATTTTTAAACAGTGATCGCTAGTTCTAGATTCTCCCCTAAGAGGAGCTGTGCTCTCCACATCATCCTTGTCAAGTTCCCTCAGGACTTTTATATGTTTCATTTGAGTCTCCTCTTCCTGTTCTACAATCGAGCCTATGAGATTCAAGCCTAGACTGTCCAACCTGTCGTCAAAAGGCGACCTGCCCATTCCAGGTATTACACTGGTAAACGGTCTCTGAACTGCCTTCAATGCATTTATATCCTTCCTTAAATAAGATAACCAATACTGTTCGCAGTTCTCCAATGTGGTATCACCAGTGTTCTGTATAACATTTAGAAAGCACTGGCAGGATCAGACAGAGTCAGCAAGGATTTATGAAGGGGAAATCATGCTTGACAAATCTGTTGGAATTCAATGAAGATGTAACCAGTAGAGTTGACAAGGGAGAGCCGGTCTGTGTAGTATGTTTGGACTTTCAGAAAACATTTGACAAAGTCCCACATAAGAGATTAATGTGCAAGATTAAAATGCACGGAATTGGGGGAAATCTATTGAGGTGGGCAGGAAACTGGTTGGCGGAGTGGAAACAAAGAGTAGGAATTAATGGGTCCTTTTCACATTGGCAGGCAGTAACATGTGGGGTGCCACAGGGATCAGTGCTGGGACCCCAGCTATTCACAATATATATTAATGATTTGAATGAGGGAACAACATGTAACATCTCCAAGTTTGCAGATGGTACTGAGTTGGGTGGGAGGGTGAACTGTGACAAGGATACAGAGATCCTTCAGCATGATCTTGACAGGTTGGATGAGTGGGCAAATCAATGGCAGATGCAGTATAATTTGGATAAATGTGAGGTTATTCACTTCGGCAGCAAAAATAAGAAGGCAGATTGCTACTTGAATGGCTGTAAATTGGGAGAGGGGAGTGTGCAGCAGGACCTGGGCGTCCTTGTGCACCAGTCGTTGAAGGTAAGCATATAGGTGCAGCAGGTGGTAAAGAAGGAAATTTTTTTTTCTCTATTCATTTCGTGGGATGTGGGCGTCACTGGCTGGCCAGCATTTCTTGCCCATCCTGAGTTGCCCTTGAGAAGGTGGTGGTGAGCTGCCTTCTTGAACCACTGCATTCCTCCTGCTGTGAGTTGACCCACAATGCTATTAGGGAGCGAATTCCAGGATTTTGACCCAGTGACAGTGAAGGAACGGCGATATATTTCCAAGTCAGGATGGTGAGTGACTTGGAAAGGAACTTGGAGGCAGTGGTGTTCCCATATATCTGCTGCCCTTGTCCTTCTAGATGGAAGTGGTCATGGGTTTGGAAGGTGCTGTCTGTGAATTTTTGGTGAATTTCTGCAGTGCATCTCATGGATAGTACACACTGCAGCTACTGAGCGTCGGTGTTGGAGAGAGTGAGTACTTGTGGGTGTAGTGTCAATCAAGCGGGCTGCTTTGTCCTGGATGGTGTCAAGCTTCTTGAGTGTTGGGGCTGCACTCATCCAGGCAAGTGGGGAGTATTCCATCACACTCCTGACTTGTGACTCGTAGATGGTGGACAGCCTTTGAGGAGTCAGGATGGCAGATGCATGGTATGTTGGCCTTCATTGTGAGGGGTTTCGCGTATAGGAGCAGGGATGTGTTGTTGCAGTTATACAGGGCCTTGGTGAGACCAGACCTGGAATACTGTGTACAGTTATGGTCTTCTTTTCTGAGGAAGGATGCTCTTGCTGTCGAGGGAGTGCAGGGAAGGTTTACCAGGCTGTTTCCAGGGATGGCGGGTCTGATGTATGAGGAGAGATTGACTGTGTTTTTGCTGGAGTTCAGACGAATGAGGGGGAGGGTGGTGGATCTCATAGAGACTTATAAAATTCTAACAGGACTGGGCAGGGTAGATGCAGGAGGGTGTTCCTGATGGTGGGTGTGTCCAGAACCAGGGGTCACAGTATGAGGATTCAGGGTAGACGATTTAGGATGGCGACGAGGAGACATTTCTTCATCCAAAGAGTGGTGAGGCAGTGGAATTCATTACCACAGGAAGTAGTTGAAGCCAAAACATTGAATGTATTCAAGAGGCAACCAGGTATATCAGCTGGGGCGAATGGGAACAAAGGTTACGGGGGTTATCAGCCATGATCGTGAAAAATGGCGGAGCAGGCTCAAAGGGCTGAATGGCCGCCTCCTGCTCCTATCTCCTATGTTTCTGTAACTTCTGTACCTTGACATTCAGTTCCCTTTACTATTTACTTGTTGTACCTGCATGCTAATCTTCAGCAATTCATGCACAAGGACACCCAGAACCCTCTGCATTTCAGAGCTCTGCCATCTCTGGGCAATTTCGCATTTTTCCCCATGTTATACTTCATTCCTCACATCTTTGCTGACTTACTTAACCTATCTGTGTCATTTTGTAACTACCTTGTGTCCTCTTCACAGTTTATTTTTCCACCCATCCTTATATCGTCAGTAAATTGGCTACCATACCTTCAATCCCTTCCGTCAAGTAATTTACATAAACTGAACAGTTCAGGTCCGAGTACTAATCCCTGCGGCGTACCACTCATTACATTTTGTAAGCCTGAGAAAAGATCCATTTATACTTGTCTCTGCTTCCTGTTGCTTCCCATCAATCCATGCCAGTGTGCTGCATTCAAAGCACGAATTTTTATTTTCTGCAATAGCCTTTCACGTTGCACCTTATCAGATGCCTTCTGGAAATCTAATACTGTATATCCCACTGGTCCCCTCCATCCACAGCACATATTGCCTCCTCAAAGAGCATAAATAGGTTGGTCAAACATGATTTTTCTTTCAAAACAACCATGTTGACTGTTTTTGAGTGTTGACTTTAAAAAACTTATTTCAGTTATGTCATTCCTTTTATTGTATTATTGTGGCTGTCAGCTGTAACTCATTTGGTAGCACTTGTGCTTCTCTGTCACGTTTGCAGATTCAAGCTGCCTGTCGAGGCTTGATTTACAAAAATCAAGGCTGACTCTCTAGTGCAGTATGAGATAATGTTGTGCTGTCAGTGGTGCTTATTTTGGATGAAAAATGAAACTGAGGCCTATCTGTCTGTACACATGGATGTCAAAGTTGTCATGGTACCATTTTGAAGAAGAGCAGAGGAGTTACCCTAATGGTGTTTCAGACGTCACACTTAGATACCCATATGTTGAATTAGGCAGTAAAAGATTTTCAGAGATTTTGAAAGGTTTTATTGTAAGTCTGTAGTCCAGTACAAGCATCAGTTTTCACTTTCCCTTCTCGTCCATTTACCTGTGCAGAAACTGATAGCCTGCCGGAGAAGTGCTCAGTTTGCAAAATGTGAATGAACCTGCCATCAAATTACCTAATCATCTAATTAACAAACACTATCCCTAGGGACAGTGTAATCAAGAACTCAGCTCTTTTTGTTTGCTTTTTCATTCAAACTTTTATTAACAAGTTTGCTGATATGTAAATCTTTGGAAGGGATCAGATTCCTCAGCCACTGTTTATTGATGCTTCAACTCCTGTAGTCAGCAAACTTCAGAATAAGGGCTGACGTGGTGTTGTGGGCTCAATTCCCTCCAGCTACTGTTTTCACGCAGGATCCACAAGGACAGACACCAAGTACTGACCTCTCCAGCTTGGTCTTCCTACAGAGGAAGTAAGTGTACTTGGCTTGTTGACCGATTGTGATCTTCTGCAGCACTTTGCAAAGGTTGCTGCATAGTAGGTTTATTATTTCTTCATGATCCCAACCTTCTTCATTTACTTTGTCACCTGTCTGTTTGGAGAAGAGCAAAACTCAAATGGTTTTTGTTGAGAGTTCAGTGTTTTTTAATACATACGTAAAACTTCCACCAAGTCACCCGATTTGCTAATTAAACAAACAATTGACAAACAGTGCCCAAGCTCAGCTTTTAATATCTTTTAATCAATTTGTTCAGACATGTTATTACACACTTCTGGACAAGGTGAACCTGTGCCTCCTGGTTCAAAGGTTGGTACATTGCACCATAAGAGCTCTTAAGAGAGCTTTACTCATTTTTACTAATCAACTTCTTCAGAGATGTTGTTACACTTCCCTGGAACAGGTTCAACTTGAACCTGGGTCAGGGTAGTCTACCTGTCAACCCTGGAGCTGATCTGTTTAAGACTTAAGGATGTATTTCTAATTTGGCTAGTGTCCAACATCTTTTTGTAAATCAGAATCCAGTGATTCTGGTCGTTTGTTTTTGCATAAGTAACCAAAATGGAGCACATTACTCTATGTCTGGTCTGGTCATTGTTTTATAAAATCTTAACACGGCTTGTGGGATTCATATTTCATAATTTTAGACTTCTGTTTGTATGTTCTGTTTTGTAACCTCTAGCCTTATAATGTCTAATAGGAATTGATTTACCTTCTGAAGTAAAATGGAATTATGTTGTCAATGATACTCATTCTAAGCATCAACGTGTATTTTCATTTCAACCATGACGAATAATGAAACATAAAGACGCTTTTGTTTTGTCTTTGTTTACCAGATTACAAGAAACACAACCCCAATGTACCGGACACCAGAAATAATAGATCTTTATTCCAACTACCCAATCAATGAAAAACAGGATATATGGGTATGTTTGTATTTGTTAATTCAGTTTTGTATTCATTTGCAAGACATGGAGATTGCTGGTACAGCTAGATTTATTGCACATCCTTAATTGCTTTTAAAAATGCTGTTGGTGAAATGCCTTGAACACAACTAAGTGTCTTGCTAGTTGAAGGTTTAGCAATATTGTTGTGGACCTGGAGCCACTTGTAACCCACATCGGCTAGGGACAATAAGATTTCTTTCTCGAAAGGATTTAGTGAACCAGACGGACTTTTACAACAATCTAGTAGCAGCATGGTCACCGTGTCTGATGCTAACTCTTGATTATAGATTTATTCAATTAGTTGAGTATAAATTATCCAGCTGCTATGGTGGGATCTGAACTCTTGTCTCTGGATTATTAGATGAGTCAAACATGCTCTGTCTTTTATAAATCTGTGCTATTCTTTAAGCTCTAATTGATTTGTTTGTAAGATTATGGCAAGTCTTTCTGTTATCTTCACTCCCAATTCCTTGAACAATCTGAGATGGAAGCTATCTAGACCAGGTTACTTATCAACGCTAATCAGAGCCAACATTTCAAGTACGCTTTACCGTGAAATTTTCATCCCAATCATTACCTCTGCGATCTTCATATCTTCTGCTATTTTGTCGGCATCCTCTCCTCAGTAACAGATGTCAGTTACTTAGTAAGGGAACTGACCTTGCCCTGTGAATCTCTGCATGCACATATCACCTTCTTTGATCCTACAAAGGATCACTCCACCTTACAGACCTGCTTGTTACTTACATGCCATTAGAAGCTTTTTGGAGTTGTTTTTGTTTTAATTGCCATTCTGTCTCTGCCAGTCTTATTTCCCTCTTGCTCTCTCAACTTGTAATTGGCTTGCTTCTCAGTTGAAAAATTCATCTGACATGCATTCATCATAATCTCCATCTCCCTTTTCATCTGTCGTTGGTTCCCTCTTAACATACTTGAAAGATTTTCTCTTTACCATTTGCCGTTCCATTGCTCGTCATTGTGTCAGTTTTTACTTTCCTTTCACCCTGGATAGATCCCTTCTTGTTCCACTAAAGTTAATCATTTATGCAAGTTTTAGTTCCATTTCTCCTTGCTCCTCTCCATTACTAATCTAATTATTCTTACCAAGTATTTCTCCCATGGACCTCTTACTTTGAGATTATGCCCTCTGATCCTAGATTTTCCCACAAGATAGTCAAGCCCCCTAAGAATCTTATTTGTTTCAATAAATTTGCTTCCGTCTCTCCTGAGCTCCAATGAGTGCAATCCAAATCTTCTCAATCTCTCCATGTAAAAAAGTCTAGAATCAACCTTGTGAATCTCCTCTGGGCTGGGTCCAATGCCAATATATCTTTACTCAGAAAAGGTGCTAAAACTGTGCTTGTTATTCCATTTGTACTCTGGGAAGTGACTTGCATAGTTTTTAGCAAGGTACTATATTTTTATAGTCCATTCCCATTGAAATAAAGACCAACATCCCAATTACCTTCCTTATCCCCTGCTGAACTTGGATACTAGCTTGTTATGATTTATGCATCAGGTCTATCATATCCTTCTTTGCTCCAGATTTCTACAGTTTTTCTCCATTACAATAATATTCTGCTCTTCCTTTCTTTGTGCCGAGGTGCACAACTTCATGTTTTCCTACATTATATTCCATCTGCCAGTACTTACTTAATTTATCTATATATCTGTCTGTAGACGCTTTGTACCACCCTCACTACTTGCCTTCTCATCTAATTTCATATCACTTGAAAACTTGGCAATAGTACATTTAGTTCCCTTACCAAGCCATTGCTATATACTGAAAAATAATTGTGGCCCCAGCATTAATCCGTGCGGTACTAGCGACTGGTTGCCACCTTGAAACTGTTCCCTTTACCCAACTCTACCCAATTCTCTCTGCATGTCACTATTCTACTCCCAACACCTTAGATTTACTTTATTAATTAGTCTAACGTACAGTACCTTGTCAGAAGCCTTTGGAAATCTAAATTTATCACATCTACTGGTTCTTCTTTATCTGTACTGCTTGTTATGCCCTCAAAGAATTTTGTCAGGCATGATTTCCCCTTTGTGACACCACACTGACTCTGCTTGGTTATTTTATGTATTTCTAAATGCTTTGCTAAAACATCCTTTATCATAGACTTTAACATTTTCCCAATGAAAGATGTTAAGATAATTGGGTTACAATTACCTGTTCTTGTCTTTCTCCATTTTTTGAATGTGTGCTACATTGCCAGTTTTCCACTGGCACTTTTCCTATCTCTGTAGCTAATTTCTTTAATATGCATCTCATCAGGTTCAGGGTATCCAGCAGCATTTATCAATAGTACCATAAAATGGAGGAGAATAAGTGAGCCATTAAGCCCATTGAATCTGCTCCTCCATTCAATGAGATGATGGCTAATCTGATAATCCTCAACTTCACCTTCCTCCCTTTTCCCCATAACTCTCGATTCCCTTATGGATTGAAAATCCGTCAATCTCAGCTTGAATGTATTTTATGACCCAGTGTCAACAGCCCTCTGCAGTAAAGAGTTGCAAAGAGAGAAGAAATTCCTCCTTATCACTGTCTTAAATGTGCAACCGATTTTTCTGAGATTATGCCCTTTGACCCTTGACTCTCCCACAGGGAAAACAGCCTTTCTGCATCTGCCGTATCAAGTCCCATAAGAATCTTGTATGTTTCAATTAGGTTGCCTCTCATTCTTCTTTATTCCAATGAACACAGGCACTACCTACTTGACCTCTCCTTGTAAGACAGTCCCTCTTTACTTATCAGCCCAGTGAACCTTCTCTGGACTGCCTCCCAGCATCTTTCCTTAGATGTTCACAGTCTTCCAGGTGTCGTTTGCCAAGTACTGTGAATAATTTTAGCAAAACCTCCCTAAATCGGAAAAGGCAAATTGACCTGCAGGCAAGTACCTGCTGATAATTGCAGTTGTGCATTGAGTTAACCTGTGTAATTAACATGGAGCTTTTAGTGAAATGTATTTTGTAACTTTCTTTAGGCTTTAGGTTGCATCCTCTACCTTTTGTGCTTTAAGCAGCATCCATTTGAAGATGGTGCTAAGCTTGGAATAGTAAATGGAAAATACTCAATTCCTTTGAATGATACCAGATACACTGTTTTTCATGATCTTATTCGTAAGTATCTTTTGCAAACTACGTTATTTCTCAGTTCAATGTTCTGGATTCATTTTGCAGATATATTACTGGCTTGTTGACTCACAAATAAAAGTAAATTATTGTTTGGTTATTTAGCAGCAATGAACTTGGGTGTGGGAGTGCACAGGGTTAATCCTGTGGTGTGGATTCTTTAATTTGTGAAGTATCTAGAATAATCTGGGCTTTATTTTATGGATGACACTCTTTAACTGTTGAAAACGTGATAAAATGGTATTAAGTACTTCTAGCAACAGTAGCATTACGTCTGTATTGTGTCATAAGGAACATGTGGAGGACAGTTAGATGGATAAACTTGGAGAGGGAATTCTGGTCCATGCTGAGGAAGTAACTGAAGACAGGTGCCATTAGAGGAGTGAAGAAAGGCTAGAGGCATAGGAAGAGTTCAGAGTGAAGTGTTGTAAAACTGGAGGTGGTTGTAGGTACAGGTGAAATCAAGGCCATTCAGGAAATGAAATTCCAGAATGAAAATAACAACTTGGTTAAGAATGGTGCATAGGTTGTGACTGAACCCAATAATACGTGAAATAAGTTGGCACGTGTATGAATGGAAGTGTTGACAACAATTGAGCTGAGGTAGTGGCAGAGGCAGAAGCCAGGAAATGTGTAAAAGATGGACACGATTTGGGAGGCAACAATATTAAGTAAAAAAACCTGAAAGAACTGCGGATGCTGTATATCAGGACCAAAAATAGAAGTTGCTGGAAAAGTTCAGCAGGTCTGGCAGCATCTGTGAAGAAGAAAATCAGAGTTAACGTTTTGGGTCTGGTGACCCTTCCTCAGAACTGATGGTGGCTGGGAAAACGTCACTTTATATGCAGAAAAAAGGGAGGGGGATGGGGTCGGGAGTAAATGATAAGATAAAGGATAGAGTCTGAAGAAAGAGAAGAGCAGTTGGATAGACAAAGGAGTTGATAAAGATCTGGCTAGGAGGGTGAATAGCTGTTAATGGGGACTGTTAGTGACAATATTAAGAAACTTGGGCAGGAAAGAGAGATTACCCTTTTTTGTAATTTGTCTTGCAAATTTCTTTAGGGTTAGTGGTGACAGCAGTTTGAAAGGATTTGTAACAGAACCTGAGGAGACAGGTTGTCTCTTGAGCTTGGAAGGAGAACTGGTGGCCAGCAGTTTTATGGGAATTGTGTCAAAGCCTTAGGAAGAAGCTTTATGGACAAGAAGAGCTTAAAGAATGTATGAGGAGCCATGAGGGCGATGCATAGTCATGGCTAATCTCTCATTTCATTGCTTTAAAAGGATGAATAAGGGAATCTCAACAGATTGTTCTTCATTTTTAACTTTCAATGAGCTTGTGAACTGAGAACTGTTATAAAAATCTGGGTTCGAACTTTGTTTTATTACAGCTTGTCAAATTGGTGTGATGCTTCAGCCAAATCATACTTAAATAGCAAGCTCTAGCTTAAGGTTGTTTTAATAAAATAATTTGAAACAACTTACTTTTTATTGTTTAAGGCACTACACTGCAAATTGTTTTTAAATCTTTCTTTAGATCCGTAAAGTTTGTGGATGAAACATCCTTCTTGATACATACTATATTATGATTAGGAATTTTCATGAACTGCTTCAGGAGAGAACAAAACTTTGTAGGCTGTAGAACATAGCAAAAGGGACAGGCGATTTAGTTCTTCAATCTGTTCCATCATTTGGTTAGGTCATAGCTTATCTACAGCCTAAATCCAAATATCAATTGTTGGGTAGCAAGCCGGAGATTTTATATGTTTGGATTTTCAGATGGTTTGATAGTGTCCCACACTTCAGGCTACTTAATGAGATAAGAGCCCATGGTGTTGGAGGTGGGATATTAGCATGGATAGAGATTGGTTAACTAATATAAGACAGAGTTGGGATAAAGGAGCATTTTCAGGATAGCACACTGTAACTATTTGAGTGTCACAGGGATCAGTGCTGGGCCATAATTATTTACAATGTATATTAATAATTTGGATGAGGAAAGTAAATGCACTATAGCTAAATCTGCAGATGACCCAAAATACTGGAAGACAAGTGATGAGAATGACACAGAGAGTCTGCAGTGAGATATGGACAAGTTAAAAGAATGGGCAAAAACTTGGCAGTTGGAAAATAACTTGGGGAAATGTGATGTTATGCGCTTTGGCCGGAAGAATAGCAGAGTTGAATATTACTTTAATGGAGAAGGACTGCAGATATGTACAGAACAAAGGGATTTGGGAGTCCTCGTCCATGGATCGCAAAAAGCTGGCATCCAAATTCAGCAGGTCATGGGGAAAACAAGTGGATCGTTGACCTCTGTGTCAAAGGGAATGGACTATAAGAGTAGGAAGTTTTGCTAAACCTATTCAAGAGACTAATCAGACTGCAGCTGAAATACCGTGAATAATTTTTGTGCCCTTTAGCACTGGCATTAGAGGCAGTCTAGAAATAAATAGGAAAGGTTTGGAGGGATATGGGTCAGGAGCAGGCAGGTAGGACTAGATTAGTTTAGGATTATGTTTAGAATGGACTGGTTGGACTAAAGGGGCTGTTTCCATGCTGTATGACTCTATGACTGATAATAAGAGGGACTGTCTTATGAGGCGAGGACTAGTAAGTTGTGCTTGTACTCATTGGAATATAGAAGAATGAAATGTGACCTTATTGAAAAATATAAGATTCTAAAGGTACTTGACAGGTTAAATGTGGAAAGGTTGCCTTGTATTGAGGCTGGAGGAGGAGTAATGGGGCACAAAGAAATGGTGGAAGAACTGAGTATGTACTTTGCATCAGTCTTCGTGGTGGAAGAAACCATTAGCTTAGCAAGACTTCACAAAAGTCAGGGGTCTGAGGTGAGTGTAGTGACCAGCACTAAGGCGAAGATGCTGGAGAAGCTGAAAGATCTGAAGTTGGGTAAATCACTTGGACTGGATGCATTAAGCACCAGGGTTCTAAAGGAGATAGCTGAGGAGATGATGAAGGCATTGGTGGTGATCTTTCAGGAATGACTGAAATCAGGGAAGGTCATAGAAGGACTCTAGAATGCTAAGAATATGGATAGTGAGGTCTTTTTCAGCATGGCAGTTGGTGACTAGTGGAGTTCTGCTGGGGTCCATGTTGGGACCATTATTATTCATGATATACATTCATCAGATTGTTAAGGAACTGAGAGCATTGTTGCTAAGTTTGCAAATGACACACAGATAGGTGGAGGGATACATGTTGTTGAAGAGGCAGGACACTGCAGAAGGATTTGGACATGCCATGAGAGTAGGCAAAGAATTATCAGATAGAATACAATGTGGGAAAGTATGAGGTGTTATGCACTTTGGTAGAAAGAATAGAAGTGTAGACTGTTTTCTAAATGGCAAAAGGTTTCAGAAATCTGAAGCATAAAGGGACTCAGGAGTCCTCGTTCAAGATTCTTTTAAGGGTAACGTGCAGGTTCTGTTGGCAGTTAGGAAGGCAAATGCTATGTTATCATTGAATTAAGAGGGCTGGAATACAAGAGCTGGGCTGTAGTACTGAGTTTCTATCAGGTTCTGGTCAGAATTATCCCGATATTTGGAATATTGGGAGCAGTTTTGGGCCCTGAATCTAAGGAAGGATGTGCTGGCGTTGCAGCAGTTCAGAGGAATTTGTAAAAATGATCCTGGGAATGAAAGGCTTGAAAAGAGCAGTTTAGGGCTCTGGATCTCTGTTCGATGGAGGTGATCTCATTGAAACTTATAGAACACTAAGAGGCTCGGATAGAGTGAACATTGAGAAGCTGTTTCTACTAGTACGAGAGAAGACCTGAAGGCACAGGCTCAGAATGAAGGGACCACCCTTTAGAACTCAGATGAGGGATTTCTTTGGCCAGAAGATGGTAAATCTGTGGAACTCATTGCTCCAAAAGGCTGTGGAGGCCAAGTCATTGAGTGTATTTAAGACAGAGACAGGTTCTTGAGTAGTGAGGGGGTCATGGATTATGGGAAGAAGGCAGGAGAATGGACATAAGAAACATATCACCCATGATCAACAGATCAAACAGATTTGTTGGTCTGAATTACTCTAATTCTTCTCTTATACCTTATGGTCCTAAGAACTTGAGCAACTGATACCACAGCTACCAATGGTGGAGCAATTATTTAGTTGAATACGCAAGGGTGCAAGAGACCATAATTAGAGGGGTACAGATATTTCAGAGTTTTGTTGGGTTGGAGGCAATTACACATAAGATAAGAATTTTAACAACAGTGCGTTGCTTGTTCAGGAGCAAATATAGAGTCATACAGCATGGAAACAGACCCTTCAGTCTAATTTGTCGATGCCGACCAGACATCCCAATCTGATGTCATCCCCAATTTGCCAGCATTTGGCCCATATCCCTCAAAACCTTTAATATTCATATACCTATTCAGGTGCCTTTTTAAAGGTTGTAATTGTATCTGCCTCCACCACTTCTTCGGGCAGCTCGTTGCATTTACGCACTACCCTCTGTGTAAAGTTACTCCTCATCCTTTTTAAATCTTTCCCCTCTCATATAAACCTATTCCCTCTGGTTTTGAACTCCCCCACTCTAGGAAAAAAGACCTTGGCTATTCACCCTATCCATGCCCCTCATCATTTCATAATCCTCTATACGGTCACCCCTCAGTCTCTGATGCTCCAGGGCAAAAAGCCCCAGCCTTTTCAGCCTGTCCCTGTAACTCAAACCCTCCAATCCCAGCAACAACCTTGTGTTCTTTTCTGCACCCTTTCAAGTTTAACAATTTCCTTCCTGTGGAAGGGTGACCAGAATTTGTATGCAGTATTCTAAAAGTGGCCTCACCAATGTCCTGTACAGCTGCAACATGATATCCCAACTTCTAAGCATGCCACATGCTGCCTTCACCACCCTGTCTACCTGTGACTCTACTTTCAAGGAACTGATATTCTGCACCCCAGGTCTTTTTGTTCAGCAACACTCCCCAGGGCCCTACCATCAACTGTTTAAGTTCTGCCCTGGTTCTTGTTACCAAATGCAACACCTCACATTTATCTAAGTTAAACTCCATCAGCCACTCCTTGGCCTATTGGCCCACTGATCAAGGTCCCATTGTACTCTGTGATATTCTACTTCATTGTCCACTGCACCACCTACTTTGGTGTCATTTGCAAACTTACTTATCAGACCTCCGATACTCACATCCAAATCATTTCTATAAGTGATGAAAAGCAATGGACCTAGCACTGATCCTTGGGGCACACTGCTGGTCACGGGGCTCCAGTCTGAAAAGCATCCCTCTACCACCATCCTTTGTCTCCTACCTTCAAGCCAATTTTGTATCCAGTTGGCTAGCTCCTGTGAATCCCATGTGATCTAACCTTACTAACCAGTCTACCTTGTAAGACCTTATCAAACGCTTTGCTGAATTCACTGTTTGGACACAAATGTTTATAGTGGACAGTCAGCAAGAACGCTGAGACTAGCAACAACTAAGTAATGAAACCATGATTACTTGCAATTTATGGTCAATAAATACACAGTAACGTCACAAGTTACCTGCTTAAAAACACTTGTACTTATTTTCTAATAAATAGATCATTTCACTGCCCCTTGTGGGCATCGCATCTATCACAAGCATTTCCTTAACCAGGTTACTTTGCCAAACAAACAGGTAAGTTTAGATTGCCACACTTCATTTGGGCACATGCTGCTTCATCATAGGGTTTTTGATTCTTCTTGCAATCCAAAGTTCCAACAATGTACTGATCTTAAAGCATCTTGAGCTAAATGTACCACTAAATCAACACTAAAATAATTTAGGAGGCCACAAAAAATTTTGGATATGTTAGGCATAACTTTTTTTTTACAAACCGAGAACGTATAACTGAAATGCCCCTCTTTCAGAAATAAAGTAAGAATGCATTCATTTATGGGATATTTCCTTTGTGTGCCTACTATAGTATTGTGTTTTTAAATGTTGCGTATTATATCTAGTACAAGATCCAAGCATCGATCAATGCACATGGGGATTATGGGAAATGGAACTTGCTGAGAGTTTGGACTTGTGTTGCAGAGTTTCAGATGACCTCAGCTTTATAGAGAGAATTATATGAGAGACCAGGCAGGATTGTTGTAGAATAGTGGTTCAGGAGGAAATGAAAGCATGCTTTGGTGTTTCAGGAGCAGCTGAACTGAGGTAGCAACAAAGTCAATTGATGTTATAGAGGTGCGGATATGAGGTCCAAAGCTCACCTGCAAAATGGATGATCTCTCAGTCACCTTGACTGCATTTTGCTTACTTGGCTTAGTCTATTTGTAACTCTTTGTAATGTTCTGCTCCCATCAACATAACCTTGTGCTGATTGACTTTAATGTCATTTGCAAACCTCATGCAGTTCTCAATTTCTTTGTTTCAATTTTGAATGTATGTAGTGAGAAGCTGAGACTACAATACAGATCCTTCGGGATTGCCACTTTTCACTTTCTGCCATTCGGAGAACAAACTGTTTATTCCCACTTCATTCTTTTCTACTTCTTAGCCTGTTAGGGTTAGGCATAGTACCTCAGTGGTTAGCACTACTGCCTCACGGTGCTAGGCACCAGGAATCGATTCCAGCCTTGGGTTACTGTCTGTATGGAGTTTGCAATTCTCTCCTTGTCTGCATGGATTTCCTCTGGGTGCTCCACTTTACTCCCATAATCCAAAGATGTGCAAGTTAGGCGGATTGGCCATGCTGAAATGCCCATAGTGTCCAGGAATATGTAGGTTAGGTGGATTAACCCCGGGAAATGCAGGGTTACAGAGATAGGAGAGGGTGGGATGCAGACTTAGTGGGTGAATGGCCTGCTTCTGCACTGTAATCTATGCTGTAAAGTTATTTCCAATTCTGTGCACGTTTTGTTCCTAATGTCTTGTGCAAAGCCGCAGTAAATGCATTTCAAGAGTCTGTTTAAAGAATATCCCTATCTGCTGGTGATCTATATGGTAAAATCTTGGATCACATATGCTATCCCTTTTTCTCTTAGTTGTGGGTAAACCTCCTGCTTTTCCGGGCAGGGAACTGGAGTCGTACAAATTGGCGGTATATCTTGAACAAAAGGTGGGACTGCAATCAGGGACCTGCATTCATTTTATAAAATACAAAAGAATTGAAGTGTCCCATTATGCATAACGTTGGCTGAAGCAAATTGAAGTGCATGATGGTCACTTTTTCATGTTTTGGTGTGATATATTACTGTTAATCTGTGCTGATTAGGTACTCAAGGTACGCTCCAGATCTGGAAAACATAATCTTGGCTGATGCTTGAGTGCAATGTCGCTGGGGTAATGCCCTGTAAATGGTGCTGATCCTCAATTTTCTGATTGTGTCAGTGCAAAAGAGCTCAATAAGCTTCTCAAATAAAAGCAAAGGAATTCTTCCAATATCCTGGCTGACCAACACAGAGAAAACAGATTGATGGGGTGTTATCTCACTGCTTTTAGCACCTTACCAGATGCGAGTTGGCTATAGGGTATGCCTATGCCAAATTAGGCTGCATCTAAAATTGCTCATGTTTGAGAAACAGTCCAAATATGGAAAGGGACTGTATAAATACAATTTTACTTATTTTCATTTAAGCTGTGATTCCTAATTTGTTACAGAGATAGTAGGAACTGCTGATGCTGGAGAATCTGAGACAACAAGGTGTAGAGCTGGATGAACACAGCAGGCCAAGCAGCATCAGAGGAGCAGGAAAGCTGATGTTTCGGGTCTCGACCCTTCTTCAGAAATGGAGGAGGGGAAGAGGATTCTGAAATACATAGGGAGAAAGGGGGAGGCGGATAGAAGATGGATAAAGGAGAAGATAGGTGGAGATCTAGCTAAGTGGAATCTGTGGAGGAAATTAGAGTGAATCCTTGTACAATGTTTTTGCCATATTTGTTAACTCATATTGACTGAAAGTAGTATGATGGCCTATATTTTTTACTGTTTTATTGCTGTAGGTAATATGATGAAGATAAATCCTGAAGAGCGATTGACTATTACGGAGGTTGTGAATCAACTGCAGGAGATTGCTGCTGCTAGGAATATTAATCTTAAATCCCCAATTACAGAGGTAATTCTCAAGTTGTACAATAAGGGGTTTATCTTGCATTTAAAACCACATTCAAAAGGGAATATGAATATAAATTAAAGTCTCAACAGTTAAATACCAATGGGCTAATGCATTAAATTGCTTGATCCCCTGGTTTATTTATTTTTGCTAATTAAAAACAAAACGTTTGAATACTGGAAAACAGTAATCTTTGAATGTGCTGCAGGTCATGAAGTTGTTAAAGAGTGACACGGTTGGCACACGATTCTACTGACCAAAGGCTTTGCTAAGTTAATTTGCTGGATCATGTGTGTTAATAATCAGCCCATCAGCAACCAGAGCAATGATTAAATCAAGCTGTTCACTCTATTACTCACAACATTCCTGAGTCTCTTCATTTGACTCTGGTATTTTAGGAACAGAAAATATCAAATGATTTGTAAATGTCTCGATCTGATTGCAATGGAGGAAATGTCACTGTGATTTCCTCTGTTTGTGATGTCTGCAAATAAGCTGCTTATCATCAGTGTTTGAATACAATGTAGATATTTCTTGAAGGTAAGATGATCTGATCATTATTTCATACCCTGTTGTGCTGATGGGCAGGTTTTGGTATTTCTTTAGCTGACTGCACTGGGCCTTTTGTAACAATTGTCACTTGTGATGTATGCTGTGTGATTTATGTATATTTTAATATAATCTATTTTAAAGTTGAACTTGCGGCATGTGGGTTTTGATCTGTGTGTATGAGGGTATTTACCAGTACTTTTGGAGCCATAGGTTTTTGAAATCAGTGTACAGGAGAGTGAGTTTCTGGGTGCTAATGGGAAATTATTTGCATTATAAGAGTAATGAGACAGAATAAACATTGAAGAGCATTAGTCTGCTGTCACTTAGAATAATTGGTGATCGATTTTTGTTTTACTTAGGGAAAACTCCTTTAGGTTGGAAAGCTTTTGCTTTTGTTCTCAAAAGTCCTGCTGGAAATTGGATATATGAAACAATTTCTTCTAGAGAAAGGAGTTAGCTCATAAAGTTAGGAAATAGGGTTACCTCAATGGGAGCTTTAGTTTGGAAGTTTAAGACCAGAAGTGTTTGGTCAGAATCCTAAAGGATTATTCAAAGCTCAACAACTCTAACCTCAGTTGTGTGAATACTCAAGGAAGAGGCTATTAAGCTCTCAAGACCTGGAATTAAAAGCATCAATTAAATCAAACTTATAGAGATGATAAAGAGCAGAATTTTCTCTGTTATTGAATTACTGTAAAAGGATACTGTTGGGATAGAGGGAAATTATATTTTAATTGTATGTTTACAATTTTTAAAATGTAACTAGCGTTGTTTATTTTATCTTTTGCATTAAAAAAAACTTTATTCATTGTTAATACGGAATCTGTAGCTTTGCACCCTTGTCTTTCAGTGAAAGATTACCTCATTAAATTAAAAGAAATCTATCAAGCCAGATGTCAGTCCAGGATTTGATTTGCCTAATAATAACATAAGTTAGGATCATAACACTGATCTATTAAGGAGTGAAACCAATCTGGGAGAGCCATTATGACCCAGTAAGATAGTTACCTGGTCGTGCAGCTGCATTGATCCTGTCTGGGGAAAATTTTGTCACCTAGACTGTCCTGTTGTCTGTCTGAAGGAGGTCCGTATTTAACAAGTACTGTGAGCTGAATATGGGGAGGTGATAGAGGTAAGAAGAGGGTCTTCCACAAGGAAATAAATCTAAGCACTTTTGTTTACAGTTCTTTCCTTTTGTGTTGTCTTTTTTTGTTGTGTCTATTAAGGTTTTGAGGACAGAATAGCCAATTGCAGAAAATAAAATTAGACGTTTTATTAAGTTTAGGTTCCACCAGGGCCATTTAGTTCCTGACCTTATTGCAGAATTAGTTCAAGTATATACAAAGGAGCTGAATTTCTGAGCTGAGCTAAGACTGACTGTCCTTGATATCAAGGCTGCGTATGACCAAGAGTAGGATCAAAGAACCACGGCACAACTGGAGTCAGTGGGAATCCGTTGCAATTCTCCACTGGTGGAAATCATACCTGGCTCAAAGGAAGTTGGTTGTAGTTGTTAGAGTTCAGTCATCTTGGCTCTAGGACGTCTCAAAGCAGGTCTGCAGGGTAATGTTCTAGGGCCAACCACCTTCAGCTTCTTCATCGAAGACCTTCCCTGTATCATAAAGTCAGAATTGGGGATGTTCGCTGATGATTGCACAATGTTCAGCAGCATTCATGACTCCTCTGGTACTGAAGCAGTCCAAGTCCAAATGTTGCAGGACAATATTCTTTCTTGGCGTGTTTAAACAACAGTTTAAAATTCTTTATCGTGCACAAAATAAATGTTGAAAATTGTTGACAAACAGTTAATAATATGTACGGTTTTCTAAATGTTTTGTCAATTGCTGTTTTACAGTCATCACTGTTGACTCCTTGTTTTTGATGTGTTCATTGTTTTAAAGTACTTCAATTATTATCTCTGTTATTTGGATTACTTTTGTTGTTGACTGCATCAATTCAGCTGGCTTTGACATTCAATTCTAGATATGCATGCACAATATCAAATGGTAGATAGCAATGTTTACATAGTTTGGAATGCCATAACAGCCTGAAGATGTTGAATGTTTTTTGGAATTAATTTTCTTAGTTCTTAATCTAAACTTAGATAGTGCTTGCATACACATTGATAATGGATTTTCAGGTGCAGCAGAGTGGAAATATCTCTCACAGACTCACTGATTTACTTTTTTTTTCTCTCCCACTCAACTGTTGAGGGGAAAAAAATCAATTTTATGTTGAAACTGTAGGCTTGTCTATGTCACCAAGTAAAGAAGTAGAATGAATATGCACAATGTGCTTTGGTATACGTGTCATGTAGAAAATGTGCTGTTCTGAATCATTACTAGTTGGGTCAGGTACAAAATGAGCTGACCTTATTGCTTCATTTCCAGAATGCTAATGTGATGGAATTGTTTTGAATGCCTGAATGTGGCAGGTATACTTGCTGGGAGATATAAGTGCATTTTGGCCTTTCAGAACATATATGCTGAATCACAGCTTTGTGCAATCATTAATTTATTAATTCTACGGAAAACCTTGAAAGGAAACCATTTCCATGTCCCAGAATACAGAATTGCATCCATGCTCCACTTATATGAAATCAATCCCACTTCATGCACTGATGTGTTTTCTGTCCCAATTTAAGTAGGACAATTTGCATATGTTGGTCAAAAAGTACGTAATTCTTGCAAATTTTTTTTATTGTAAATTGTTGTAAAGTAAGAAATTTTGGATTTTTGAAAATACAATTACGTAAAGGGATTGGTACAAAATTATTGAAGTTTGTCTTATTGTCATGTTGTTACTTGCTCACACTATCAAAATAGGAATTATTTTATAGGCTAATATGTTGGATAAAAAGAAAAGTGTTAAACTTTATAGAAGTGTAACTGCCTGTGTTTTTTTAAACTTATTTTACCATTTGTGATATAATTATGAAAGTAATATGCTTATCTTCAAACTAATCAGCTTAAATGTCAAGCTGGCATGGTGTAGTCAGCTGCATACACTGATGATGCTGGGCCTGAAGCCAAATTGGATATCTTGCTGGTTCTGCTTGTATGTGCAGGCAGCTGAGTATTGAGATGGAACTAACAGCAATGCCTTGTTTGTCCTGATGAGAATCTTCTTGCTTCTGCGACTGGATAGCAGAATAATTTGCAACTGGTTGCTAGGAATCTCCATTTTCTTTGTTGTTCTGGTGTATGGATTATTCTTTCATGAGTTTGCTGGGTTCTTATCTGAGAAAGATCGCTTGTGACAGTTACCAATCCTTACAGCTCCTGGAACAGAATGGAGGGGTGGCCAACAGTACAATGGCAAGTTCAGCGCCACAGTGGAACAAACCAGCAGGACAACTGAACAACATGCACAATGCAGGTATGTGACCTAATTATCAACAAAGGAGGCATAAGGAATATTAACAAACTCTCTCGCATTATGCCATAGAAATGCGTCAGGTGCAAGTATCATATAAATTCTGATCAAAGCTGTACAGTTTATTTCAAGTTGATGCTTACCCTGGTGATCTTGCAACTAAACTGGAGTTAGTCATTGAAATCCTGCAGTCTGATTCATTTAAGTTCATGATTGCTTCTTGGTTCTATACGTATATGAAAGTCAGGAAGTGCGTGTTGAAATCAGGTCACCAACAATATTGGTGCTGATGTGATGTTCTCATTTTTATTCGATTCTTTCATGTTTGTTGGGCTTTATGTTGCTGATTAATACATAAATTAACAAACTGGACAAGCTCTGGTCTGTTTCTGTTTTGAAATTAGAATTACAATGACAGACTATGCGCAATGGACTGATTAATATGTTTGGAGAATATAGCTCTGTTAAATCAGACAAAAACTAAGATCACAGAGCATTTTATTTATGCAGGATATTTCAAAGAAATCCAAATATATTCCCTTCTCTTTCTGCCTTGCTTCTCAGCATAATGCAGTGGCAAACACTGAACAATTGCATATTGTTTTAGACTACTATTTTAAACTGACCTCCATTGATATCTCAGCTAGATTTCAAACAGACTTCAAAAAGAACACAGTATCTTTATCAGATTTTATAATTGTATTTTGAAGAAATTAGAGAAGTTTGCGGTAGAGATTAAGTTATCATAAATGATCATAAAACTCGAAGTGAAAACCTTTTACATTTCCCAATCTAAAGCACCATAAAAATGACGTTTAAAAAAAAGCCAGACTCTCTCACTGACTCCTCACAGTACAATAGTGGCTAGACTTGAAAAATGCTGGATCGGTGTAGATGGTGTGGGAACACTGTGGGTTGTAAAGGCACTTCATAAATGTGAGTCCTTACTTCTTTCTTTAATTACTTCAGTCATATTTAATCTGTCAGGACATTATTTGATTTTTAATGAGAAGTAATGAAATAGATTAACCAATGTATTTCAAGATGTATTAATAAATAATCGAGCAGGCTTGTATGCTGAAAGGGCACGTTTTGCTATAGTTTCTCACATCCAGGATCCCTCTCTTATCCCTGCATCTTATCTTTTAATTTTTCTCAAGTGCATCAAGAATGATGAGCTAAATAAACAGAACTAAACAGTATGTTGGTCTGTAATTTGGTGGAATACACATGGCAAAAACAATAAATGTATTTTCTGGTTGTGGTCAATTCAGTACAGTACTAGTCTATGTCTGCCTGGAAAGATATGCTCCATTTTGCATCATTATGATCATTGTTACGAGATGAAGGCTCGACATTAAACGTCTCTAATTTCATTCAAATTGAAAAGTCTCCATTTAGGTATTTCTAAAAGTTACTAGGTGTTGCTTTGGAAGTGTTATATCGACAACATTCTGGCACAGTGCACAGGATGTGCTGTTCTTAGCCACTGTTTCATTTGGATTGTAGAATACAAGTCAAACAAGTGGTCTTTGTGATTTTCCTGACAGGATGCATAGTACAATTTCACTAAATGCCAAGGGACTTAGAGCTGTTTCGGCCAATTCTTTCATGTAAAACTTGAATTGTTTGGACCATGCCTATATAAAAATATAGTCTATTTCAGAGACTTTTAACTTGTGAAATAGGTTGAGTTACAATTGGAAATGTTAGTCTTCCAATACACTTATTGAATTAGTTGATTATACAGATTGGGAAATATTTGAAAACATTCCAAAAATCTTCATTATTTCATGAATATATTGTAGGTAGAGGTAATTTGTGGGCAATGTGCAAAAGCACACTTAGCAATTGAAGGGTTATTGGTGACTCATGGATTATTTGTTCCCCTTATTCCTTAGGTATTGAAAATGATGTATCACATCATGGAGGGTTGTTTGATATCCTCAAAGGAGGTACGGAGCGCTTCTTGACTAACATCAAAGATACGTCCTCAAAGATGATCCAGTCAGTTGCCAAGTAAGTCATAATGGCTACTGAGCATACATTTCACTATGTATTCCCTAGGATCACCGAGTCACTACATTTCACTGTGGCTGTCTCACAGAGTCACTACATTTCACTGTGACTATTCAGCAGACTTACGGCATTTTACTGCAGCTGTTCCACCGAATCACTGCATTTCATTTTGACTGTTTCACGGTGTCACTCCATTTCATTGTGACTGTTCCACAGAGTAACTACATTCACTGCTGCTGTTCCACAGAATCACTATTTAACTGCAGCTGTACAGTAGAGTCGCCACATTTTACTGTGACAGTTGTGCAGTCACGACAATTCACTGTGGCTGTTCCACAGAGTAACTACGTTTTGCTGCTGTTGTTCCACAGAGTCACTCATGGACACAAGTGCTTAGATAATAAATCCCCAGGGATTAAAATGACTGTGAAAGTCTTAGAATAGTTAACTAGACAATCCCAGTAATGTACAACTAAGTTCTTTCACATTTCCCTTTCCTATTACAAGAATGTGTACTTAATTATCGGCAACTTTGGTAAGTTACCACTGAATGAATGTCGCTTCTAGCTAATCTGTTACTCTAGATACCAACTGTCAAATTGAGTTTCACCTTTCTTTTCATGGGTTAAATTTATTTACTGAAAGAATTTGATTCATAGATTATTTTAATTTCAGCCATCTTTCTTTTGCATTATAGATTTTGTTGCATTGCCATTTGAAATCTTTATCATTAATCACTGTATGGTTTTCACTCAATGGCTACAGATATGTTAGCATCTCTTCAAAAAGCCAATTGTTATCAACAAGCTACAAGATTAAATAGGCAAACTCAATAGCATCTAATAGTCCCAATGTAAATATATGTAAAAAGAAACAAAAACAGAAGTTGCTGGAAAAGCTCAGCAGGTCTGGCAGCATCTGTGAAGAAAAATATCAGAGTCAATGTTTCGGGTCTGGTGACCCTTCCTCAGAATGGAGAATAAAGAACCCTGTAGAATAAAGGATTTTTTCAAGAAACATTGCACATTAGTTGATCTCATACTTGATTTATAGAAGGGCAGGTGGATAACATAGTAATACACATTAGTATGGGACAGAAGCAAACAGACAGCATCCAGTTTTAAAAAAAAACTTTTAGTTGCCGCACCGATTCTGTGTAACTTGGGACAGATAGTGCTGTGTAATGTCTGCTCGTTGATGGGTTTTGATTGTTCTTTTGGATTGTGCATTTTAAGGACTCAAATAAAAATAACAAGTAATTGTTTGGCAGTATAGAACATAAAGATTGTTGAAAAGAGACATGAAGTTAATGTTTTTTGTCTTGAATATATTAGGACTGAAATGCAAGAAAAACAGCTTTAGAAAGGAAACATTATGCATTGTGAGAAGAGGGTTGTGATTGGCTGCTTTATCGTTGGCATGGAGATCCAGCAGGAACTGCTGCCTTTTCAATCTTGGCTAACTGTTTAAATTCAAAACAGCAAGTCAGCTCTGACTGAGCTTTGCCATGGGGATGCAGCAGGGAACAGGTGATGCTGGCTGTTTTGTGCTGACACCTTGCAATTAACTCACTAGTCGTATTCTCTGCTAACAGTATGCTGCTTCAAGCCAGAAGGATGTTCTGCCTGCCACACAAGTGAATAATGAGGAATATGACTTTCAGTGCTAGTGTGATATAAGTCATGCATCCCAACAATGTCAGACACAATGCATCCCCTTTGATTGCCCGCAGTAGGCAGTGTATCTGCTGCCTGTGCTTGTGAAACTCAGAACCTAGTTTTGATCGTTTAGACATGTGATTCTGCTTTTGGGCAACATTTGCCGAATAATCCTGATAACACTAGGAATTACACCAGAAACCTATTCAAAATTTGTTGGTCTGTCTGGGAGCATGATTCATTTATGTGTTCCAGAAACTACATATGTTCACACACACTGCTCTTTTCCTGGTAGAAAAAAGGAATATGGCCACACATTGTACCTTTATCAATGAGAAAAATAAAAAAATCCTATTGCCATCCTCGGCAAAGCCTTGCCAACTCAGTCAACTTATCTGGTTTGAAGTTAGTCAGGTAAAACAATTGACAGTGGACAGTTCCTGCTGCATCTCCATGCTCAACCACAGCTCCATCAGTCAGCATTCTGTCCTCATGCTGTATACATTATTTCTTTTTGGAATTTCATGGTGCAAAGGGCTTGTGAAAAATTAGGAAACAGGTAAAGGAGGTTACTAATAGGGCTAGTAGAGTTCTATCATTTATAATGAAAGAATTTGAAAATAAAAAAGAGAATGTATTGCTTCAGTTATACAGCACATTAATGAGACCACATCCTGAATACTGTGTGCAATTTTGGTCTCCTTATTTGAGGAGAGACATATATTCCTGGACATGGTTCCAAGGTTATTAAATTGATACCTGGAATGACCAGGTTGTCCTACTACAATTACGTCTACCCCAGCTCGGAACCTCCCTCTCCCAGACCTGCAAAGGACCTCTCCTTTTTTTTATCCTTCGTAAGATCCACAACCTAAACTCTCAATTCTACTCGACTTTATTAGAAACTAAAAACCGAAAGTACTTTAAACTCACTGGTGCCTGCCACCATACCCAGGACCTTCCCCACCATGTGCCCGCCGCCACTGGCCATATGGCCACCTTCGAAGCACCAGCAGTTTCCACGGATGACGTTACATCCGCTGCCATCCTGTACCCAACTTCCGGTACAACAGACGCCATTGACATCGCTGCTGATGCCACTGCCTCCGTTTCTGAGGCCAACACAAACATTGAGGATGCCGCTGCCGCCAACACAGACATCAAGCACGCCGTTGCCACCAACACCCTAAGTTTACCAGCCAACGCCGCTCCGCCCACTGCCTGCAAAGCCAGCATCTCCAGACAAAACAATAACACCCAGCCCTGCCGAGTCTTCACCATCCCCCCAGACCACCCCCTTACTGAGGACAGACGGTCAGTCCTCAGTAAAGGACTCACCTTCATCCCCCTCCACCCACACATCGATGAATACAACACTCGTTTGGACATAGAGCAGTTTTTCCGCCACCTTCGCCTCTGCGCTTACTTCTTTAACCGCGAGCCTAACCCTCCCTCTACTGACCCCTTCTCTCGCCTCCAACACCCCCTCTTCTCCTGGACACCACCCCAAGGCCTCCTACCCTCCCTTGACCTCTATTTCTAATTGTCATCGAGACATCGATCGCCTCAAACTCTCCACCCCTCTCACCCACTCCAATCTCTCCCCCGCAGAACTTTCAGCCCTCCGCACCCTCCGCTCCAATCCCAACCTCACCATAAGACCCGCAGACAAGGGAGGCGCTGCTGTAGTATGGCGCACTGATCTCTACATCTCGGAGGCCAGACGCCAACTCTCCGACACCACCTCCTACTGCCCCCTTGATCATGACCTCACCCCCGAGCACCAAACCATCATCTCCCAAACCATCCACAACCTCATTACCTTAGGTGTCTTCCCACCCACAGCCTCTAACCTCATCATTCCCCAACCCCTCACCGCCCGCTTCTGTCTCCTTCCCAAAATCCACAAACCTGACTGCCCTGGTCGACCCATTGTCTCCGCCTGCTCCTGCCCCACTGAATTTATTTCCACCTATTTGGACTCCATCTTCTCCCCCTTGGGCCAGGAACTTCCTACCTACGTCCGTGACACCACCCACGCTCTTCACCTCCTCCAGAACTTCCAATTCCCCGGTCACCAACATCTCATTTCTACCATGGACGTCCAGTCCCTATACACCTGCATTCCCCATGCTGATGGCCTAAAGGCCCTCTGCTTCTTCCCGACCAGTCCCCCTCCACTGACACCCTCATCCGCTTAGCTGAACTCGTCCTCACACTCAACAACTTCTCTTTCAATTCCTCCCACTTCCTACAGACAAAGGGGGTGTCCATGGGTACCCGCATGGGCCCAAGCTATGCCTGCCTCTTTGTAGGATACGTGGAACAATCCCTCTTCCAAAGCTACACTGGTCCTATCCCCCATCGCTTCCTCCGTTACTTTGATTGTTTCGGCGCTGCCTCGTGCTTCCACGAGGAGCTTGAACAGTTCATCCACTTCACCAACACCTTCCACCTCAAGCTTAAGTTTACCTGGACCATCTCTCATACCTCTCTCTCCTTCCTGGACCTCTCTGTCTCCATCTCTGGCCTCCACCTGGAAACCGATATCCATTTTAAGCCTACCAACTCCCACAACTACCTAGAATACACCTCCTCCCTCCCACCTTCCTGTAAAAAGGCCATCGCCTATTTCCAATTCCTTTACCTCTGCCGCATCTGCTCCCGAGATGAGGCATTGCACTCCCGAACATCCCAGATGTCCTCGTTTTTCAAGGACCGCAACTTCCCCTCCACAGTGATTGAAAATGCCCTTGACTGTGTCTCCCGCATTTCCTGCAACTCATCCCCCACACCCCCTACCCACTATATTAACCAAAACAGAATCCCTCTCGTCCTCACATACCACCCCACCAACCTCTGAATCCAATGCATCATCCTCCGACATTTCTGCCATCTGCAATCTGACCCCACTACTAAAGACATTTTTCCCCCCTCACCTTTATCTGCATTCCGGTGGGACCACTCTCTCCGTGACTCCCTTGTCCGCTGCACACTCCCCTCCGGCCCTACCACCCCTGGCACTTTTCCCTGCAACCGCAGGAAGTGCTACACCTGCCCCCACACCTCCTCCCTCACCGCAATCCCAGGCCCCAAGAAGACTTTCCACATCAAGCAGATGTTCACCTGCACATCTGCCAATGTGATATACTGCATCCGCTGTACCCGTTGTGGCCGCCTCTACATCGGGGAAACCAAGCGGAGGCTTGGGGACCGCCTTGCGGAACACCTATGCTCACTTTGCAACAAACAACTGCACCTCCCAGTCACGAACCATTTCAACTCGCCCCCCCCCCCAAACTCCTCGGACGACATGTCCATCCTGGGCCTCCTGCATTGCCACAATGATGCCACCCGAAAGCTGCAGGAACAGCATCTCATATTCCGCTTGGGAACCCTGCAGCCCGAGGGTATCAATGTGGACTTCACAAGCTTCAAAATCTCCCCTCCCCCAACGACATCCCAAAACCAGCCCAGCTCATCCCCACCTCCCTAACCATTCCTCCCACCTCAAGCCCCACCCCCATCTCCTACCCACTGACCTCAACCCACCTCCTTGACCTGTCCACCCTCCCTGGACTGACCTATCCCCCACCTAAATCCCCACCTACATTCACCTTCACTGGTTCTAACCCCGCCTCTTTGACCTGTCTGTCTCCTCTCAACCTATCTTCTCCTTTATCCATCTTCTATCCCCCTCCCCCCTCTCCCTATTTATTTCAGAATCCCCTTCCCCTCCCCCATTTCTGAAGAAGGGTCTCGACCCGAAACGTCAGCTTTCCTGCTCCTCTGATGCTGCTTGGCCTGGTGTGTTCATCCAGCTCCACAACGTTTTATCTCAGATTCTCCAGCATCAGCAGTTCCTACTATCTCTGTCCTGTGAGGAAGGTTGGACAGACCTAGTTTTTTGGTTTATCTGGCATTTAGAGGTGAGGGGTGACTTGATTGAAGTATAAAAAATTCTGAAAAGTTTTGACAAGGTGGATGTAGAAATGATGCTTCTTCTTGATGGTGAGTCCAGAAAGTGGTGGCACAATTTTAACATGTGAGGTTGCCATTTTAGAACAGAGATGAGAATTTTTTTTTATTTCTGAAGGTCAAGCAATTTTGATATTCTGTACCCCACAAGATGGTGGAATTAGGGTCATTGTATGTTTTTAAAGCAGGGAGAGGTAGATTTTGTTGGCTGATGAAATGAAAAGTTATCAGAGGTAGTTAGAACTATAAAATTTGAAATACAGACAGATTAGCCATGATCTTATTAAATGGTGGAGCAGGCTCAAGGGGCCAAATGGCTTACATCTGCTCATAGTTCATTTATTCGTAAAGTTGATTTTCTTGCTTTGCGTTCCTGATGAGTGTAAGATGAAAACTCTTGGCATCATGTCTGTTTGTAGCAAATTAAATGACATTGCAGAAAAATGATTTTATGTTTGACTTATTTGTCTCTCATGAACATTTAAAATAATTGCCAAATTTTTTATAAAATTCAGAGTAACTTGTACTTAGAATTTTCTCTTTTGAAAAGAGTACAATCATGACAATTCACGCTGCATCGTCTTGCCCACTTTCAAAATTTGAAAGCAGAAATATGTACAGCTACTTTGCTAAAGCCTGTGGGTGGAGGCATGTGCAGATAGAACTATGGGAACAAATCAGAACTTTCTTTTTTCCGTATCCTCAATTTTTTTCTTTCTGCTTGACCTTTTTACTCCCACCCACTAATGTAATCTAACACAACAATCCTTCATAGTTAAGGCTACTGGTCTGTTTTTAAATAAACAAGCATGATAAAAAGTTTCCAAAAAGAGTCCTTGGTTTCTATTTACTGTCCTTGTTTGATGATAGTCCATTAGTCAGCCATGTCATGTTTGCCATCTCTAGAATTTGGGGTGTCAGTCAAAAGAACATTAATTTGTTATATCCATACTAAATGCATTATTCCAGTTCGCAAGACAACAAATTTGATATTTGCATTTCTTTTTGCCTTGGATTGTATCTTCTTTTACATTTAGTTACTTTTTTTTAGCTTAATGATGAGTATCATGCACTTTTTGTTTCTCATTGTGAATGTTGCTGCTTATTACTGTTGGTGTTTTGAGTATTCACTAGATTTCTTTCTTCCTTAACATCTCTGTGCCTCTGGTAGCAATCCCAGGTAAATATTTTAGTTCCTCTGTGTGCTGCTAAGTTATGGTTTATAATAATTGGATTTTGTACAATCTTTGGTGTTAATGAACCGTTCTCCCTGAAGTTGAAGTCTCAACAGTTGTTTGCATGTGTTATGTTTTGAATGTCTGCAATTTTCCACACTCCTCACTTAGATTTGTATATTGGAGATCAGTGATGTAAGCAAGAAGAGAGGGGGTTGGGAGTGATTTGTTAGAGATGGGTTGGATTCACCAATTTGCAAATTGTAACTGACCTTGAATTCTTTCTCATACTTATGAGTCACTGATCTCTTAAAAAAGTTCTTAGTCAACAGTTTGAGCTGCCTTGATCTGACATATACAAATTTGGATTTATGAGAAAGATCCTATGTTTTTGCTTGTTCTCAGTTTTAATTTTTGAATTATTTTGCACTCCTCCATTGTCGAGAATTTTTGATTGAGTCGTGCAATTGTAATTTTGCATATCCATAATCAGTATCAGGCAGCCCTGATGAGTAATTCAAAAGGGAACAGAACAGTTTTGATGTGAAATCAGGCTGATTGAATGAGTCAGTAACGACAACCTCTGCTGTTGCTAGAGTCAAATGTTTTGATCTTCATTGTTCAGGGATGCCTTCACTTTTGAAAGATAATGTTGAAGACGAGAAATAGTTTACAAGTTGCATGAAGATTTTGACATTTTACAGTCACGTTATTTAGAAGGTTTAAAGTTTATGATTAAAAAACGTATCAATGCACAACCGAGATGTCTGCTTCTTTAATCTCGTTACTAAAGTGTCTAATTACATTACTGTATCATTTTCTATTGATATATTGTAGAGATTAAGTGTCAGGGGTCTGTAAAATTTAAAATTGAATTCAGTTTTATGTGACTGACACTGTTATGGCTCGTGTTTGCAATTAATGTTGCTTGTTTTAAGTGCATAAAATGCAATGTTAAAAATAGAACACTGTAGGGTTGAGAAGCTTTGTGTTGGTCCCCTTTATGCTCTGCCTTTACTCGTAATTAGCCTTTCAGAAGTAATTATCTTGCATTTTTGACTGGTTTTGTTAAAGGTGTGTTTTATCTTAGTTTGTGTTTGACCTTTTAAGAATGATTTTGCACATCTGGTGAGCTTTGTTTGCAACGTGTTGTATTCAGCATTCTTTTTTAATACCGAACAGCAACCCTAAATATGGTGCCTTTTCACGACTTAGGATAAAAGTAAAAATGAATGGATATCAAGCTGCGGTTGGAATTTTGAACTGATGAGCATAGCAACAATTGCAGTTTCCCATTCCCTTTGGAGAACGGAGGTCAATGAAGTTCTCTTTACAAAGTGACTTAATTTTATACTGTCTTGTCAGAAGCTAGTAGGTGAAAAGAATCCAAAGTTTTGCTCAAAATGCAAGTTTTATCATGATGCAGCATGTTATTAACTGCACACAGATTGTGTTTTGGGTGCCCCATGCCATAAATGCTGTGTGCTGGAACTAGCGGGGATTTCACTCACTCACTGTTCAGCTGTTGTGCATCAACTGTTTGTGAAATATGCACGTCAGTGCCATACATCCTGGCAGCAGTCATGATCTACTATTCTGTGCAGGTCTGCTGTGCCAGGTGCAATTCAACCAAAACATCAAACCAAATACTGGTTACTGGATGACAAGGTCTGCTCATGATTCTGACTGATACCTAGCCTCTCCACCCCACTCCCCGCTGGCAGAGGCACATCAACTGACAGACTGGTTTCTTTTGAGCCACTCCTCTTATTTGTTATTATGATACCTCATGTATAGTTGCCTAGACAGCATTCTTTAGACTTGAGCTTCCTAATATCATAACAGCTACTTCAATCATCAATTTTAAGTATGCAGGGGCAATATGGAATGCTAGGACATTCCTAAACATAAAAATATTTCCCATTCAACATTTTGGTGTTCAGAGTCATCAAACATATGCACCATATGCTTCCCCACTCCCCTTGCAAGGATATGTCTTAAAATAATACTTAGAACCTGTTCCTTTAAAGTTATTTTGTCACTTATTACTAGTTACACCTTGTGTATTTTATTCAATGAACTGCTGAAAATTGCAAGTTGATTTAAATACTAGATAATGACACAGCTGCCCCTCAAATCCATTTTTCTTACCTTTGCTCAGATGTTGTATACCCTTACCTATCAACAATCTACAGATCTCTGTCTCAAAATTGCCCATTGTTCCAGTATGTAGCGTCTTGGTGGGGTGGAGTGGTGGTGGCTGAGAATTTCATTAACTTCTGTGACAGAGGGCCTGCCTGGAAAGGACATATGTCCATTAGGTGGTACTTGGAAAGTTGCGTACAAACAATTATGGAACACTGCAAAGAAGACTCATATTTAAGCCTCAGTCTGAGCACCATAATCACATTTGACATATATGACCTAGAAATTTTGTTTAGCAAGCAAAGTTTGAGTGTGGCACAAAACTTAGAGATGTAGTAAACAGCAAGATGGATAATATCAGACAGCAGGAGGATATAAATTGGCGAGTTCGACAGAACACAAGGCAACTAAATTTAATGCAGAGATGTGTAAAGTCACATGTTTTAGGAGTAAGAAGAAGGAGGGATAGTCTAGACTAAGTGGTGCACGTTTAAAAGGGAGTGCAGGAAAAGACAGCTGGTGGTTTTCACGCATGAAGCTAAGGTGGTTTTTTCTAATAGTAGAGAGAATGGCTTTATTTTAAATAGATGTAGAATAGATTCTGTCATAACTGTCAAAAGAAAATTAGGTATATATTTGGTAGAGATAAACTTGCAAGCATATTCTGTATTTAGATTATTGTTGTAAAGTGTTTCTGGTTTGGCTACTGTGTCCAAGGGTATTGAGCTTCACATTATTTGCCTGTAAAGTCTGTGGATGCAGATTCAATAATAATTTTCAAAACTGAATTGGATATGCACTTGAAAGGGAAAGACTAGTGAGGATATGGAGGGAGAGGGCAGTGAATGGTATTAACTGGGTGATTTAATGATCCAGTACAGGCACACTGGGCTGATTTGCACCCTTGTGTACCATTCAAGAGATGAGCTGTATCTCTTACTCCTTGCTACTATGCAATCCAATCTTATTTGCTGTTTCTATGTTTTTTTGACTAGCTATGCTAAAGGAGATTTGGACATTTCATATGTTACGTCAAGAATAGCCGGTGAGTAAGAAAGCGTTTGTGTTTCTGGATAAAGTTTACATGGATATGAACAAGCCTGTCTTTGAGCAGTACATTGTTTGTCTACTAGAATAGCCTGCTGTTACCTGAGAATCACTTGTTCTTTCATGGATTCTGTGGCACAACTGGATTTCCCATTTTTCATTTTATTAAATGTTACAAATAATGTTACAAATTTATAAATGCAGCAGTGAACATTGGAATTGTTGAAACAAAAGAGAAAGTGCTGAAGAAACTCAGCAAGTCTAGCAGCATCGGTGGAGAGAAAGCAAAATCAGTGTTTCGGGCCCAGTGACCCTTCTTCAGAATGAGTTCTAGACCCAAAATGTTGACTTTGCTTTCTCTCGACAAATGCTGCCAGGCCAGCTGAGTTTCTAGAACAATTTCTGTTTTCGTTTTGGATTTCTGGCATCCACAATACATTGATTTTTGTGTTCAGAATTGTTGATCCTATTTAGAATATTTTAAAATAAAACTTGACTGTCAAAGCTCCTGTGTCCACCACAGTTTGACAAAAAGAAGGGAGATTGTTTAAAGAAAATACTTCATGATTTTGCAATGTGCTCTTCTAATATTTCCGTGTACATTATTTATGCTGCACATTTTGTATGGTTTACTTTGAAATGGTGAAAGGATGATTCTTATTTCTCTATTGTTCATGCAAAATGTGACCACCTAGCATGTCCAAAGGAAATTAATGGGAAGTGTTATTGAAAAATACACAATCATTATAAGTTATATGATTTGTAGAAGGCACAATTAAAGGTTGATCAACAATAAGCAGGTTTTGAATTAGCTCATTAAATGTTGAACAATAATTACAGCACAGCATTCTAATTACAATTTTCACATAAATGTTTTCTACAGAGAATAAAAAAACACCAGGGAGTACAGCCAGTAACCTAATTAAGGAGTTCTGATGTCATTTGAATTAATTGTAATTTAATATCATGCAGGTCTATGCTTAGAATTTGTACTGTATTTTGTATTTTGTATTTTTCTCCCAGTTATGTCATTTCCAGCTGAAGGTGTTGAGTCTGCAATCAAAAACAACATTGAAGACGTTAGATTGTTTCTGGATTCCCGCCACCCAGGACATTATGCAGTGTACAATTTGTCACAACGAACTTACAGATCCTCCAAATTCCATAACAGAGTATGTTATAACAAATATAAAATGTGAATTGAAATTAGCTGTCTTCAGTGTACTGCTTAAACTTCGTAGTCTTAAGTTTCATTTTTTCCACAAAAATCTCATATGTTGACCAGATTTGAATGATAATGCGTAATTAATAATTGTTTCCGTCATTTGTATGTCTTGTTACTTAGTTTAATGCATTTGTATGTGTAGATTGACTGGCAAGTAGCTATTCAGTTGAACCTTTCCTACAAATGAAAGGCCACTGATTGTAGTGGACAGCATTCAGTTGGGCACCTTTGTATGTGGACATTGTTCAGCCAACCTGCTTTCAAATGTCCACTTAAAGTAGCGCCTCTTTTTAAAGTGAATGTGCTGGTTATGTGTAACACCATGCTGCATATCATGTCTTGAGGAATGTTAAGAAAATCAAAACAGAACACACTGGTTTATTGCATCCGAATGAAAATATCCTAAAATTGTTTTAGATTTTGAATGAGATATTATGCAATTGAAATGTAATTTTAACTTATATTGAAACTGTAAGTTTACACCTTCAAAGCAAGTCCCACAACCATAAACACTTCTAAAATTGACAGTTACTTATTTGTTCTAGATCTTCCAAACAGTGGCTTTGATAGTTGGATTACCTCTTCCCTCATCAACTCCCCACACAATGCTGTGCACATTTCTATTAGTGTCTTCTGAGTCTGGTTGTCAAAGAAGTCAGCAGTTCAGAATCCACTAGGGAACTCTGCTGGAGCGGCGTAGCATAGAGGGAAGACAGAGCCCACCTCACTTGTATAGTACAAGCTGCTGTACTGCTTAGAGCAGCACATTGTAGAGTCAACCTAGGAGTAGGCTGTCCTAGACCTCGTGACCAGTATGATCCCATGAATCAATTACCTCAGTAAAGCAGCTTCTAGATAGCAGTGATCATAACGTGATTAAATTTCATATTTAGTTTGGGGAAGAATGTGTCTAAAACCAGTGTTTTAAAGTCTTAATAAAGGCAAGGGTGAAGACGGAGCTGGCTAAGGGAAACTGGGAAAGTGGGTTAAAGTGTGGATTAGTGCAAACACAGTGGCAGCATTTTGAGATATTTCATAATGTTCAGCAAAGTGAGAAAGACTCTACAAACAGAATGCACAATCTATGGCTAATTAAAAAAGTTAACAATAGTGTCCGTTTGAAGGAAAGTTGTATAATTTGGCCGAGCATCATGGTAGGTCAGAAGGTTGTTCAGAAATTAAAAACCAGCAAAGAATGGCGGAAAAAGAATTAAGGAGAGGGAAACCAGAGTACTAAGTCTTTCCTTTAAGTTGCCCCACTTAACATCATATTGTTTTAACATTGTTTTCATGGTCCCAGCTTGCCTTTATTATTTCAGCTGGGAATGCACAGTGCTCTGCATTCCACACTCATGGTACACGATTTCAAATTGTATATTCGATTTAGCATGGAAACGAATGTCTGAAGGAACCTGTCTCAAGTTTTAACATTGATTCCTATGAGAACAAATGGTTTACTAAAGCCATTTCACTTCAAGTTGTGAATTTCAGGAAAGCAATGCAAACTTTAAATCAGGGGTAAGGGCTTGTGAGCAAGCTAGGCAGTAGTATAAAAACAGATATCAAGAGTTTCCATAATTATTTAAAAAGAAAATGAGTATCAAAAGTGAGTGTTTATTCACCAGAGAATGATTCTGAGGAATTAATAATGGAAAACAAGGAAATGGTGGCAGCTTCAAACAGATGTATTATCTGTAGGTAACCTAGAAGTCCTCCTAAAGAATTTGAAAATCAAAAAGATGAAGCAGAGGAAGGAATTTAAAACAATTAAAATCATCATGGAAGGGTTACTGAGAAAACTATTAGAAATAAACGCTGACATGTCACCAGGATCTGATGGACTTCATCCTACGGTCTTAAAAAAGTGGCTGCAGAGATGAACTGGTCTTAATTTTAATAGTGCTGCGGAATATCCATCCGAGAGGAATATGGAGGTTTCAGTTTCATGTCTTACTTGCAAAGCATCATTTCTGTTAGCATAGCACTTCCTCACTACTGTGCTGAAGTGTCAGCTGGAGTGTGTGCTCGTGATGCTGAAGTTACACATGGACTCTCAAACATTCTAACTACGGTACAGAGGCACATAACTCCAATGAAAAAGACTCCATTGGTTCAAACTTAAATATACATTTTTATGTGTAACTATAATGTTTGAAATTGATAATTAAATAAAATAACTTAACTAAATTAGGCTAATACAGCAATATTCAGGATTCTATTTAGATATTTGTATTTCGTCATGAAAATGCATTTTAGATTTTATTAAAATTCATAACTATTACATAAAATATTTGCTCTGTTTTTAATAAATGTAGGTTTCTGAATGTGGCTGGCCAGCACGACGTGCCCCAAGTCTACAAAACCTGTACAATATTTGCAGAAATATGCACTTATGGCTGAAGCAAGATCAGAAGAATATTTGTGTTGTCCATTGCCTTGTAAGTAGTGTAGATGTGTGTTTATATGATACATCAAAAGTCATTGTTGGAAAAGAGTGATTTTACAAATACTTCCAAGATAGTTCTTAAAAAAAAAAAAAGTTCTCATTTTGTTTAAACTTGTGGGGTAAGGCACCTCAACCTCAAAATAAGTCTCAAATCAAGAAGCAGCTGTTCATGTAGAGTGCTTGGTATGGATCTCTGGACAGTAGTGAAGGCAATAGTCCTGAAATTGTGCAAAAAATAATTAAATGTGACAGTTGGGAGCTGTAATTTGTTTCTGGTTGTATGAATTGAGATGAACTAATGAATGTTCTGAATACAGAAGTAACTTCTGAAAAATTAGAATAATCCAATATAGATAATTTATTTCAAGGAAATTAAGAACAATTTATGTCATGTTTAATTTCTGTATTGTTCCTCATATGCAGGAAGCCATCTCATATCTCAAGATATACGCAGAAAGGAGAAAATAATTAAATTCAAAGCAGGAGGCAAGATGGGTGGGGAGGAGAGACAGTGGTTTAGTTAAAGGTTTGCAGCAGTTTTAAAAGTAAGAAGAAAGTTGAACAACCAGAAGGAGTTGAGAGAAAAATCAGCAGGTAGGAACCTAATAGAGAATAAGTGAGCACAAACAGTGGAGCAAAGGGAATGGACAGGCAAGAGAAGCTCAGTGTTAGAGTATTAAGGGTGCATATTTAATTAGTATGGCATAAGAGAATCACTAAGGTGGGGCAAGACAAGGATAGAAAGATATTTGAAAGTGACAGCAAGAGCATAGATACCACCTTTTCCTAGCTACTGTCAGTTCTGAAGAAGGGTTTGGAATGTTAACGCTGTTTTCTGTCCATAAATGCTGCCAAACCTGCTGAAAATCCCCAGCAATTTCTTTTTTGTTCAAGAATTTTGAATTCTGTTTGCTGGGATTTTGAGTTGTATTGCTTGGAAAAGATGTAGTTGATGAGAGTGCAGAGCTTTGTGAGAAAGTAAGCTATAGTATTGAAATACATTTACGCCTGTAGAGTATTGAGGCAGTGCACCAGACTAGAAGATGTAGAAAAGTTGAGTGTTTAGGTGTTAAGGACATGCTTTTGCTATTAGTCTTGTAGCAGTGGAAGGGAAATAGTTTAAGTGAAGAAGTTGATAAAAAGTTGATAAGAGAAATCTTTAATCTGATCAGTATGGCAAGACTTTACACTTTCTGACTAATTTTGGGTGGTAATTGTAAAGTTTGAGAAAGTCGTAGCAATAAAAATACTGGCTACCAATACTGCTGGTACTGACTAGTCAAATTTAATGGAGGTAGTAGAATGGCAGAATTGGTGTTATTTGCATATTTCCAAGCAAGCTTTAGCTTATGGAAACTATTAGGAAATTGATGTAATGAGGCTTGCGATTGACATAATCATTGGCTAGCTGAAGTTTGTGCAATGTCAGTTAGTTCCTTCTGGGCACAGAATTGTCCCCTATTTGGTGCCAAGTTGATATAATAGTGGTTGTGCTGTGATTTTATAATGTTTGCAATTCTGAACTTGGACACCTCAGGTGCATTATTGGAATCTGGTAAAGATAGCTTCACACTCTTGCTTATGCGGACACTGGGTCACAAGAATGGGGAAAGGCACAGTATCCCTCAATGGAGTTGAAGAATCCTGTAAAGATTTCATTAACCGTACAAGGATGCAGTTACTGACAAAAAAAATTGTCACTTCCAGAGCTGATTGTTTAATGATCATTAGGTGATTGGCACTGGCTTTCACTGTAAGATTGAATACTTCTTTGCAGTAGATGCACTAGAACATGTCCATCTTCTGTTCAAGCTCCTTGAATTGGCCTCAAGATTGGGACAAAAGTGATGCACAAACATTGGTGGTTGTGATAGTTCCTTTGCACCAATAATTATGTGCCTTAACTAATGAGTGCCCTACATTAAGCCAAGCATGTGCTCAGCTGTTTATATTTTTTCATTTATTTCACAACAGGATGGCCGAGCAGCATCTGCAGTGGTGGTCTGTTCTTTCCTGTGTTTTTGTCGTCTCTTCACCACCGCTGAAGCTGCAGTCTACATGTTCAGTATGAAGAGATCACCACCTGGAATCTGGCCCTCACATAAACGGTATGGTTTAGTTTTGGTTTTATAATGCAAAGCTTTCGTTGGAATAGTGTTAAGTGCACCACAATAGAGCCTAAGAGCACCAAATTGTATTTGTGCTGTTCTTATTCATTGGAGCATTAGTAGAACATAAAAGATTGGAACAAGAATAAGCCATTCGATCCCTTGAGCCTGCTTCACCATTTAATAACTTAATGACTGACTACCAATGTCAACTCCATTTTCTCACCCAATAGTGATTTCCAGGGATTCTTAGAGCACTGAAATCTATCGATGTCAAGTTGGAATGAATTTACTAATTGAGTACCCACAGTCTTCTGGAACAGAGAATACAATGACTCTCAAACCTGAGTAAAGATATGACTCCTCAGTCTAAAATGGCTATTGTCTTGAGACTAGGTCCCCTGTGTTTAGACTGCCCAGACAGGAGTACAGCCTGCAAATAACTACATTGTCAAATCTTCATAATCTTGTATCTTTCAGTATGATCAGATTTCATTCTTCTAAACGCTAGAGTGTAGCCCTAATGTATTTGCCCCACCTGCACTAGGATAGTCCCCCACATTCCTAATTTTTTGATGTATACCCAAATTCATCCAAAATGCTTATGTTTTATTCTTCTTTAAAAAGTATTCTCTAATCTTAAATTTAAAGAGGATAATCTCTCATTTCACCTTATATTCTATCTACCATAATTTTGCTCACACACTTAACCTGGCACTATCCCTTTGTAGACTCTGTTTTCTCCACAGCTTACTTGCCCAGCTAACTCTGTCTTTTCTGCAAACTTGAATGTGTAATGTTGCATGTGCAGCTAAACTGAGTCTTCGTCTCACTGTGAGCTAGATTTGCTCTCTCCATCCTCTATCAGGGTAGGGATCTACATGGCTTGTGTGATAACTCCTACCTGGTTCATGGGGAAGTACTAATTAATATCCCTTCGAGTTGCCTGAGTAAGAGTTCCAATGGTAACAGTCAACGGCCTGCCTAGCTGGACCTCATGATCCGAGTCCTGTGGTGCAGTGCTAGTGTCCCTACCCCTAGACCGGGAGGCTTGAGTTCAAGTCCCTCCTGCTGCAAAGCTGTATGGTAGCAACTCTGAACAGATTGATAAAATGTACTATCAAGTAGACCGGGCATGTGTCTGCAAAACTGACTGTCCTGGGCTGGGACCAGCCTGCATATGCCACAAGTAGTGCCTCTATTTTCCTGTTCAACCAAAAAAAATGGTGATACTGAAAACAGAAAATACTGGAGATTGCAGCGGGTCAGGCAGCATTCATGGAGAGAAAGCAAGCTAACGTTTCAAGTCTACATGACTCTTCATCAGAGCTCTAGACTTGAAATATTAGCTTGCTTTCTCTTCATGGATTCTGCCTGATCAGTTGTCATCTCCATCGTTTTTTGTTTTCAGTGTAGATTCCTGCATCTGCAGTAATTTGCTGCTGAAAAAGTAATGATCCATTCCGGTCAGTCTTCCTGAGTTATTATAGTTTGCTTTACAGTTTGCAGAGACAACAATGAGGGCCTGGATGTTAGGTCTTATTCCTCTGAAGTCCTGAACCACCTTCCCCATAATTCTACCTGACATCACATAATAGTGTGTTTATACCATTCCTTTCAATCCTATATACATCTGTCACAAACACTTTTCTCCGTTTATTAATATCCTACATTTGTCTTTGTCTCTCTTTCACTCTCTCTATCTTTCTTGCGCACGCAGACACATACAAAAAACACACACAAACATGATACAAATTCAGGTGATTGAGAGAGATTACTTTTCTCCCAAAATGTGGTGTTGCTGGCTGGAAGATTGCTCTCTCTGATTCTTTTCCTGAGAACCTTGATGCCTGTAGGTCTGTTTCAAACTGGAAGAACTTTACTGTCTGGATTTCCTTCACAGAGGACATTTTCCTTCTCCAACATGCAGTTTCTTCTTTGCAGTATCTTAATTAATCTTTATATTAAACCAACATAACTTGCAGTTTATAGTCTTTTAACTGATTATTTGGTCTAGTTTAAGTTAATAATTGGACTAAATTATTTCCTTGTAATGTGAATCACTACTGGTGTTGGAGGTTAACATCAGGACTTTTGAGCTGTTATCTACCTACGTTCCCCACTGCAACGATTCCAATTGTGCCAGGTTTTCAACTTTTGCTCATCTTTGTGATGCAGTCTGTTCTGCAGCTCTCCTTGCTTACACTCTGTATGTTATGGAACGAATATATCTTTCAAAGTGTGAAGTAAAAGGAGAAGAAATTGTAAGGTAGCTACTGGAAATAAGTCCCACTGGTTGTGAGAGAAATCTCAGAATACCAGCTGAAACTGCAGCTGCAACAAATTCCAACTCCAGAAGTATGTGCCCTGCCAATCAAAAGCAGGCAGATAGGTACATAAGTTCAAAATAAAAATAGCGGGGAATTGGTACAGTAGATTAGTTACTGACCTTTCACTTTGTGGATCTGGATTCAAATCCTACTAATGGGATGAATATCTGTTGGCTGTATGAAGAATGTCTAAATGGGGGGAAAAATGGGAACTTAATCTGGTTTTGTGGCCATTATGTACCTCAATGGAATATAAGTCACTTCCCATTACTGACATTCCTCGCTAAATGAACACAAAAATAAATATCAAGAGTCTACAAAAAACAGCAAAAGGAATTGGAATTACTTATTTTGTAGGGGTTAATAGAATTTTAGTTGACCTATTTCATTAACAATGACTAGAAACCCCATAATGTGGCAGAATATTAATTACAGTCTCTCATTCTGCCCCGATTTATTTGGTCTTAGTTAGCCCATCAAAGAATAGAGTAATTGTACTTTATCACAGTGCGGAAGACCATCACATTGCCAGGTTTTATGTGTCACTAGTGGCTGTTCACTCGACTGTGGAATAATATTAAACCTGGAGCGAGCAGTTTATAAATGGTGGGGTTTCTCATTAGTTTTTATTGTGCTGCAAGCCCACAAAAAGTCAATACGCATTACTAGATATTGACTATTTGGCTTAGTGTAAATTTTTGATTTGTTGGAATAATTCATGTAAATCCATGATAGAAATTTATTATCGAGGTTCATAAATTAATTAGTCCACTATTGAATTCAATTTACAAATTGATTTTTAACAAACACATCTATTTCAATCCCTTATTTGAAAAGTATTGTGTATGTCCATTTTTGAAAAAAGGCAATGGTTACAAATGTTTGAATAAATGTACATTCATGCAAAATGGGCTTGATTTGTTCTGTTCAGTAGTATAGTTTTTGATGAAGTGATTGACTCCTCCTTGAACATTTCCTGATATGATAATGTTAAAATGTAGTTGCAGTTAGAGTTTGTTTCAATAATTGTAGTATTTCTCACCAGATTTGCAGCTCCCAGACTAACTGGTCTGTTCTGCTTGTTGTTGGAAATACAACTTAAGATTTTTCTTTCAAAGATCATGTACCACAGGGAAGTGACCTTCCTACTAATGTAAACTTAGATAGATAGGACTCTGCTATATGTTGTGACATTTCAGAAGAAAAATAGGTTCAGCTACATGAGGACATTTTTGCAACAGTTAAGCCAGTAAATTGGTTTGTTCATAAATAGAATTATTCATGGAAACAGGTAGTGTGTATATTATTGAAGGATCAGGTTCTCGAAGTCCACAAGCAGCTCATAAGGGTGATAATTAAACTACTAAATCATACAATAATAATACAAACAATACAAAACTCATACTCCTTATAAAACCTTAGAGGATGTGGTCCTCCAAGAACTCAGCAGACTCATTGAATAACCAATAAATTCGAGTATGAATTATGCAATTATAATGACAGCCACGAGTTTAATTCAGCTAGTTCTCTATGGCAAGAGAATTTGAACTGACCTACAGTGGATGGTCTTACATTATTTATGTTCTTAAATTCTGAAAGCCGTTTTCTTTGTGATAATTTTCAACAGCCTGTCTTGATAAAATTGTAGGTCAAATATATAATTCACAAAGTAATTAACAAGAGTTTAGCAACTTCAAAGCAAATTGCACCACCTGTTTGCTGTTTTACAAGAATGCCAACATAATGTCCTTCTCTGGTTATTAAGTAGTTCTCATCACCCTCCCCATCCTTTCTTCAATCTCTTCCCCAAATACCTAAGAAATGCTAAGACATAGCATTTCCTACTTGTTTCATTCCTTCTGTCCTCATTTTACCATAGCTCACTAGTCATAATTCTTGCATTGCTAAGCACGTAGAGACACACAGTTTCTGATCCCATTACTAGCTCAACAGTGGTAAATGTTGTGTACTTTTTCTGAGTATTAAAACTTTTAATTTCACCTGTGCAGTTGTTTTTAACATGCCTGGGAAACATCCTGTCAGAGTATTGATCCTGCCATAAAACAGAATAGCAATTATGAAGAAGTGTTCTCCAATACAAAAAAGATATCCTGCATGGGAATGAACAGAGATTGTAAGAAAATAAATATTAAGACTGTGATTTGGATTGTTTGCTTGTAACCTTAAGAAAAGCAAATAACCAAAGACTAGAAATTTGTCAGGAGAGGTCCTGGAGAAGGACAGATGAAACAGCTGGATAGAGCAAAGAAGAAATTCTCAGGGTGGTGATGGAAGCAAGATTGTCAGTGACTATTATCAAAAAAAATGCCACAAAGTTGGATTGGACATATTCCTAGACATTAGTACTTGGTAAAGACGTGATTAAAAGAAAATGACAATGATATAGACTAAGAGGGTGAAAAAGAATGTTGATTTTCGACAACTTGCAAGAGCCTCCTGTTTTCAATTTCAAGCAGCTGACGAGGAACGTTTTCAGACTGCTGGGTGTGGAGAACTGAGCAGAACTGTCCTTGAGCAGATAACACAAAAATACATGATGAAAGCCATAAAGCCAGACCAGGAAATAAATGAGGGCAAAGAAAACATAGCACAGTAAATGTATATAAAAGAAGTGAGAAAAATATTCATAGGTAATGAAAAATGCATCAGATTCATTCAAAGTTGCTGGCAAATAGATACAAAATGAGAAAGCAGGAAAGCATGAGGCACAGAGGCAGGAAATTAGATAATTCTGCATTTATTTATTTCTCTAGGAATAATTGTACAGGATGCCAAATGTTATTGCTCAGTAAAACATTGCTGACTTCTAATACCTCTGTGACCATAATAAAAAGCCATGGAACAGCTGTGAAATAATTAGAACAAAATTTTAATTTTGTTAATTGTGTTAATAATTATAGCAGCTGAATATAAGCGAGTCCTTGGTCAAGCATAGTAGAGGTGGAATTTCAAGATTGACTAGTCTATGATTGTACTGCCAAAATACGTTGTGCTTAGTTCTTCTAGAGTTGTGGATGAACAGAAATGCTATATTTTATAACTGTGCTACTAGATAATTTGTAACTTATCCTTTTTGTTTTCAGTTATGTAGAATACATGTGTGACATGATGGCTGAGGAGCCTATAATCCCCCATAACAAACCCATCATGATCAAATCAATTGTGATGACGCCTGTTCCTTTATTTAATAAACAACGCAATGCTTGCCGCCCGTTCTGTGAGATATATGTGGGTGATGATCGAGTAATGACCACTTCTGAAGAATATGATAAATTGAGGTAATATTCCTTATTTGTCTAGTCTGTAATTTATTGGCAGTTTATACAATGCTGATCATAATATTGAATTTATGGTTGGAGCATTTCAAGAAAAGGACTAAATTTCTGGATTTGGGTAAGGTTGACTTTGAAACAATGTGACAGAGTTTGTCCACAGTAAACAGAAAAACATTTGGCGGAAAAACTAACAGATAGTCAGTGGAAGATATTCAAAAAATAACGTAGGATACAGAGCCAGTTTATGCCCCTTGGGAACAAGATTTGTGCTTGTTTAAAAACTTACTGAGGAACTTGTTAGTTTATTGACTTCATTTTCAGTTACCTACCCCTTTTCTCCACCATCCCTATTTGTGAAATACCTTGGAATTTAATGTTGTATGTAAATGTAAGCTGTTATATTTTGTCAGTTTAAATCAGCATTGTAGTAATGTGATAGCAAAGTTAGTCTCTGTGTACATGAACAGAAAAGGGAAATGATTGATTCCATTCTTTGGGCCTGATTCCCAACTTCTCTTTGAGGAAGTGCATATGTGCTGGTACCAGGGTAAGGATAGTTTTAGGGCTTATGATTTAGGACCCTATGACACTATTAGAACAGGCTGTCAATATTACATACATTCATGCCATTTTTCATGATTTGACAATAGAGCCAATGTTAAATCAATGCCTTTTCTGAATTGGGTTTGTTAGACTGTTCCAAAGTGAAAATTACTAATCTAAAATGATTTGTGATGTCAGATATTTTTTAATAGAAGTAAACTGGAACTTAGTGTATTGTGTGGCAATGTTACCTGGCATGCGTTTATTTCAGGGAATTTAAAATGGAAGATGGCAAGGCAATAATTCCACTGGGTTTAAGTGTCCAAGGTGATGTTCTCATTGTGATCTTTCATGCAAGATCAACACTTGGAGGAAGACTGCAGGCAAAGGTACAGAAACATTACACAGTTCTTCTTGATTCAGTTATTCTGGTTGTGTTAACAATGCTTGTTAACTCTGCAAACTGATTAATATCAATTGCCATTTGTGGATATTTTGGACTCCCAGAAAACTCCCTTCTGAATAGATACCACTGTGCTGCCATTTCTGATGGGTTAGTTCTGCCAGTAGGACAGAACATACCCAATCATGATGATCCCTAGAAAGTTGTAATGTATGATCTCATGACTGTCAAGCTGTTGGTTAACTATGGGACACCCCTCCCAATTCTGGCTCAAGTTGCCAGATGTTATTATTGAGGACTTTTCAGGGTTGACAGGCTAGGTGTGCCATTGTCATTAATGATGCCTGTGTTGATGTTGGGTGCTCCATCCAATTTCATTCCTTTTTGAATTTTCTGTAGCAGTTTTGTACAACTGAATGGCAATTTCAGAGGTCATTTAAGGGTCAGCTGTATTGTTGTGGTTCTGGAGTCATATGGAGGCTAGACCAAATAATGACAGCAGGAGCAGCACGGTTAGCACTGTTGCCTTACAGTGCCAGGGACTTAGGGTCCATTCAAGCCTCGGGTGACTCTGTGTATATTGCACATTCTCCCCATGTCTGTGTGGGTTTCCTCCGGGTGGCATGGGTGCTTCCTCCCACAGTTCAAAGACGTGCAGGTTAGATGGATTGGCCATGCTAAATTGCCCAAAATATCCAGGGATGTGCAGGCTAGGTTGATTAGCCTTGGGAAATGCAGGGTTACAGGAATAGGGTTGGGGGGAGCGGTGCGCTGGGTCAGGCTGGGATGCTCTTCGGATGCTCTTCCCCCAGTGGGAAGGAAAGTGAACCAGGTGGATTTCTTCTGCCAGTCAATGATATTCTCAAGGTTATTATTACTGGGACTAGATTTTAATTCCACAGTTATTAATTACTTGAATTTCATTTCCACCAGCCACGCTGTTGTGGTTTGAACCCGTGTCCAGAGTTTAAACCTGGGTCTTTGGCAGTCCAGTGACATTACCCCTGCCACTGCCTCTGCTGAAAATTAAGGAAGTCTGAACAATGTACTTAGAAAATCATAGTCATTAGAAATCATCAAAATCATTAAAGAAGTATGATTGGGCAAAATCAGCATGATTTTACGTAAGGGAAATTATGCTTGACAAAGTTATTCAGTCTCTTGAGATTATAATTAGTGAAAATGGCGATTATGATATATCTAGACTTTCAAAAGGCATTCATTAAAGCACCACACAAACGGTTAATAAGCTAGATAAAGACTTGTGGATTTGGTGATATATTAAACGTGGAAGGAGAGTTGGTAGCAAAATGTTGGTCTAATTGGGATATTTAGGCCACGTTAGCAAGCTACAATTCATGGATTGCTGCCAGTTACTTTTGGGGCCTCAGCAATTGACTTTATTGAATTTGGTGAAGAGGCAGAGCATATTATTTCTAAGTTTGCTGTAAAGTGAGGTAGAAATGGAAGCTGTGAGAAGCATATAAAGAAGCTGCGAAGATACACAGACTGGTTAAATGATTGGACAGAAAGTTGGCACATGGAGTAGAATGTGGGGAAGTGTGACTTTGGTCATGAGAATAGAAAGATAGAATATTTTTTACAAGGTACGAAACTTGTACAGCACAACCATATGATGAGCATTTACAAAATATGTGAACCGACAGAACTGCAGATGCTGAAAATCAGGAACAACAACAGAAGTTGCTGGAAAAGCTCAGCAGGTCTGGCAGTGTGTGTGAAGAAAACATCAGAGTTAACGTCTCAGAGGTAGAAGGGTCACTGGACCTGAAACGTTAACTCTAATTTTTTCTTCACGGAGGCTGCCAGACTTGCTGGGCTTTTCCTGCAACTTCACATTTTTTGTAACAAAAACAGAAGTTAGCATAGATGTGCAGCAAACAACTCAGAAGGCAAGTGACATGTCCTTTATTACAAGAGAATTGAAGTGCAGGATTAAGAATGTCTTGCTATCTTGTGTATGGCTTTGGTGAATCCAAACCTGGATTGATTTGTACAGTGTTTAAGTGAGGATGCACTTGTTTGGAGATAGTACCACAATGGCTGCTTATGTTAACCCAAGGGGTGAGAAATTTTTCCTATAATGAGAGGATGATAAATTGGCTGTATATTCTCTGGAGTTCAGAAGAACGAGTGGAGATGTCATTGAAGCATTCAAGAGCCCGAAGGTGCTTGACAGTGTAGACATAGATGTTATTTCCATTGGCTCAGAAACCTAAAACATGGAAGGTCAGTCTCAGGTTAAGGAGCTAAACATTTATGATTTAGATGAAAAGATTCTTTGCTCAGAGCAATGTGAATTTTTGGAATTCTCAACCCAAGAGGGCTGTGGTTGCACCATCTTTGAGTATATCCAGGCTGCAGTTGCCAGATTTTGTGTGTCTTGGAATTGAGGGATTTGGGGAGCAGGCAGGAGAATGTGATTGAATTCCAAGATCGATCAGAATCGTTTGGAATGGCAGAGGAAGTTCAGTGGCTCATTGAATCTACTGTCTTTTTGTAATGATAGAACCCTCCAATATTTTATCAACAGATTAAAGATGTTGCTCAGTGCACCAGGACTGTTGGCAAACTGAGTGAAATTCTCAGTCCAACTTACCAAAGATGATTATCACCCTCCAAATTATTTATCTTCCTACAACTACCACATTATACAGACCCCCGCCCCTCCTCTTTGTCTATCTTTTCAGTAGCCTCTTGTTGTTAAAATGTTGGACGATTTTCAAATTTGTATATATTTTTCCACGGATGTTGAGGTAATGGACTAGAAAATCTGAGTGCTGCACGCCAGGATTAGAAAGTCTCAAGAAATGCGCAGGCACTGACTGACCATTTTCTTTCAGATGACTTCAATGAAGATGTTTCAGATTCAGTTCCACACTGGATTTGTGCCTCGGAATGCTACATTGGTCAAATTTGCAAAGTAAGTATTTGCTTTTCTCTTAAAATAAAGTTAATGGTCCAGATATTTTGATCAGGATTGGAAACCCCACTTCTGACCCTGAGCAGATTAAAAATTGCCAATAAATCTTTAGTTCCTGGCCAGGAGGCTCCTCCTATGAACCTTTCTGAAAATCGCAAATCCACCAGCAGAGAAGTTCGTAGAAACCACACCCCATATTGCATTAGTAAGTGTGCAGTGCTCTATGATTTAATTGTTCGGCAGCACAGCCAGCCATTTGATAACTCCTGTGAAAGGTCAGGATTGTAAGTGTAACATTAAGGTGGTGGGTGAATGAAGCGTATAGCTGGGTGAGAACAGTAGCTTTCCAGGTGGGTGGGCTACAAGGGTGCCAGGTAGGCCTGGGTGTGGGTTTGGGAGTGGGAGGCTGGTTGTGGTGTCTAATAACAGAGAGTTTTAGATACAGGGTAATTTCCCATAAAAAGTTTCAACTTCCTAGGCAATTCCCACAGAGTTTGCTGCATCTAAGATTCTCCAGATATGTGACTTCTATCTGCTGCTTCAGCAACTCTTACCACGAGAATATCTGTGTCAATGTGTCTTAACTGCTGCATTCACCTACTTATGTCAAAAGTTTTTTTCCCTGTAGATGGATTGGTCAGAAGGTGTTCAATTTAAATATATTTTCTCTTTCCTGACAGTGTATTTTGGCTAACACAATTTATTCTTAATTTACATTAGGTAGTGGGAATTTATTTGCATCTTTTATTTGCATTGATTTTGATTTTACTGAATAAAACCTTTTAGTGCGTACAATAGTGTTGAGAGTAGGTTGTATGCATCAAGTTTCACTACATAAACAGTGAATGGATATATTTCTCTGGATGACTGTATAGGATGAATCTAGTACTTTCAAATACTATTTGTGATTATGACATTAATGAGGACTGGACTGGTCTCCTGGGCTAGTTTGGTTGTCTAATATGTTTGGAGAAAAATTTTCCAGATTTCTTTCTTTCTTCTAATAGGTTTCAGTTTTTTTTATGTATCCCAGGCAGTTACATGGTTCATGAGTAGTGTGTTGAGTATATGTACTGTGATGCTCAAGGAGGACTGATTCAGAAAACCACTTGAGTTTCAATCCTTTTGATTTCCCTGCATCAGGATTCAGAAAAGCTATTTTAATACTCCTCAAGAAATGTGTGTTTCACTTAGTCAAGCTCGCTGTTTGGCAGTACCAAGAGCTTAATATCCATTGGATGTAATTATTATAAAAGTACTTGTAAGAATTGCCTTTCAATCAGTGTCGAAAGGCGTCCTGTTATTTATACATCCAAAAGAATTAGTTAGAGATAGTAGGAACTGCCGATGCTGGAGAATCTGAGATAACAAGGTGTAGAGCTGGATGAACACAGCAGGCCAGGCAGCATCAGAGGAGCAGGAAAGTTGACGTTTCGAGTCTG
>JAHRHZ010000024.1:9198316-9219475 GCA_024137785.1 Ginglymostoma cirratum
AAACGTCAGCTTTCCTGCTCCTCTGATGCTGCCTGGCCTGCTGTGTTCATCGAGATCTATACCTTGTTATCTCAAAAAAATCAGTTGCTGCAGTTGGAGAGTAAATTGACCAAAAGCATCATGACTTTAGAGGCAACCACTTTACCGTCCTCTGAAGCAATAGAAAATGTTAAAAGCAAAGCTCTTTGTAAATCTCCAAATAAGGAGGGCAGTTATAACTTTGTCAAGAGTGTAAAGTGAGTGATAGTGAATAGGGTGCCTGTTAGACATGTTTCATAAGTTTCCCTTGACTGCTTTGAAAACTTACAATCAATTTTATACTATTACCCAAAGGTAGAACTACCCCAGGAAATCATGCTGAGCCTGAGAATTTTCAATTTTGCAAGGAATGACAGGAAACAATTTTTTAATTCATAGAAAATAATTCACTTTGAATTGTTGAGATAGATAAATGATTCCCCCCCCCCCCGCCCCCGTACTGTATGTAAAACAATTTGATATGTTTGCTATCTTGTGGTAAGTTCTGTGGCTCCCTCTCAAGTCATGAGGAGCATTGAGCAAGGGCCCAAACTTAAACTCGAGCATTGGGGATTTCATTGATTCTGGCTAGCTCACAATTGCATTAAGAAGGTGGTGGTGAGCCTATTTATTGACTTACTGCAATCCTTGTGGTGATTGCACAGTGAGGGAGTGGTTTTAAATCCAGTAGTTGGGACACTAAGCAAATAAACTGCCTTGTCCTGGATGATGTAAAGCTTCTTTCATTGTTGCAACTGCATCAATCTAACAACCCCTTGAAAATTGCCATTGACAAATTGGTTTTATGGTAGCAGAGTAGCTATGTCACTGGATTTGTATCCCAGGGGCCTGGATTCATGATCTGGAGATATTAGTTCAATCTCAATATAGCAACTGGGAAAGTAAAATTGATTTAAATAAAAATACCAGGAATAAGAAGTCCCTATCACTAATGGGAACATGAAATCATCCAGTTGTCTTAAACTGTCATGGAAGGAAATATGCTGTCCTTATCAAGGCACTGTATGTGCCTCCACACCTAAAGCAATGTGGTTGATGCTCATCTGTCTTCTGAAAGAGCCCATCAAGCCATGAATTATGCCAAATGGCAATCAAATAAGCATAGTAAGATAAACATTGAACAGATCCCTTACCTTTGACTCAGCCATCTTAGTATAACAGAACTACACACGGTCCAGTCAACCTTACAAAGACTTCCTCATTAATATCTTGTATGTTGCCTCAAAATTGGTAGAGATTGCCACTCAGACTAGTCAAGCTCATTCTCACAGGATCATGACTTCCAATCAGTATTGCAGGCAAAAGTGGCATTACTTTTGGCTAAAGATGGGTGCAAATGCTTTAGCCTTGTCTTTTCCAGTAAGATGCTGGTTTCTGCCATTATCAAGAATGGGAATGATCCTGGATCCTTCTATTCCCATTAGTTTTCCAATGTCCATCACCTTGCAAGGCTGCAGACGTTTATCTAATTAGTTGTGAGATTGTTTAATTGTCTCGACAGCATGCTGTTTCCACTGTTTAGCAGGCATGTTGTCAACGTCTGTATCTTCACTAGCTTAGAACTACATTTTAGGTTTACTTGGTATGCTGTTGTACACTCCTCATTGAACCATAGTTGGTTCCCTTGATAGAACCAGTAACTCCAATTTTCCTGTCTTACTGTATGGTTGATCTTCTCATCCATTGTGCCTCTTGGGGGTGAAATTTGCCAATTCCCTACCTGCCTACTCACCCCGCTGTTATCTCTGTAGTTCCTCCCAGTAGTCCATTTGCTTATGAACGAGGCCCTTACCTCCCTTGGTCTTATTGTGGATGATTAAATTGACATTACCCTGAAGGATAATGAGACCTTTCCCCCTAAAGAAGCCTCCCTACCCAGCTATGTCTTACGCCACTTGCCCCATTAAGACCATTGCAGGAATGGTGTAATAATTATCGCAAGATATTACCTTGATCAGACTTCTTACTTCTCTGGTGCGCTGTCCTCCTTTGAGTGTCTCTGCTCTCACTTAAAATTGTTCTCTTAAGTATGTTAAAAGAGTTCTCTGTCAGATATCTTCACTGCTTTGTTCTGTCATCTTCTACATCAAATGAGTTTTCACCCTCTGATTTGAACTCACCTCACTGTATAGTGTCCACTGAATTCACTGCCTTCTTATCCTCCTTAAACCTCACCAGCCACGTAAACCCTCAACTGTTTTGTGTGGCCATATCCTTCATCTTGCCATCCATCTCATTGTGCTAGTTCCATCATGTCGATCCCAGATAAGCACATCTCTGATCACATCCTGATCTCACTGCTTTTGTACATCCTCCTTCCACACTCCTTTCTGTATGTGACCCTAGAGAAGATCATTTCTCAATTCACTTACACCTACACTTTGAAAAATCCAGCTGTTTAGCCTTTGATCTTCCATTTGCTGTGACAGTTCAGCAGCTGTTGATTTACCCAACTGTGCCCTCATTTCCAGCTTTGAAGCCCTGGCCACACTAAAACTATTACCCTTTATCACCTTGGCCATACCCCTAGTACAAGCCGCACCTCCGCTGCCTTAAGTTCAAGGGGCATGAACTTGAACTTTTACAGTAGATAAGTGGTTTACCTATCCAGCATTGGATCTGACTTGACTACATAAAACACTATCAGGCTCTCATCCTTGTTATCAAATCCCTCCACTTATATAATCTTCTATCATTTCTAATGCTTCCCCATATCTGTGCTAATCTAATCTCATGTATCCCCCATTTTAGTTTCTGCAGTGCTTGTAGCTGTGCCTTTAGTTGTCTAGGCTCTAAGTCTGGACAGCTTTGTGGCTTTTTAGCTTGATTGCTCCCTGTTTGCCCCAATATGTGATTATTTGATCCAATATTTTGTTGTATGGCTTGGTGTCATATTTCACTTTGTAATGCTCCATTGGAGGACCTTGGGTTGTTAACAGTGCTGTATAAGTGTCGGTTCTTGTCAAATGATGTTGATGAAGTGCTGTTTCTGTGTTGCAGATATGATCTTGATGCATGTGACATTCAGGAGAAATATCCAGACCTCTTCCAGGTAACTCTGGAAGTAGAGGTGGAGCCTCGAGACAACATCAGCAGCAGTGTACCACCATGGGAAAACTTAATGACAAAAGGACTCAATCCCAAGATTCTTTTCTCCAGCCGTGAAGAGCAGCAAGAGATGTTATCTAAATTTGGTGAGTTTTGGTTTGAGTCTCCAATGTCCAAGGCTGCACATATTTGCAATACATGGAAAAGAATTTATGTAACTACAGGGGGTTCTGCTATAATGCAATTGATGTGTTCCTGTGAAACGACGCCTGATAGAAAACCACGTTATAAAAATAACAGGACCTATGAGAACAGGGGTTGAGGTAGACCAACAGAAAAAAATCACTCAAAATGACTCAAAAATCACTTAAAAGCATACTTTTTTTTATTCATTCGTGGGTTGAGGACATTGCTGGCTAGGCAGCATTTTTTGTCCATCTTTAATTGCCCAGAGGGCAGTTAAGAGTCAACCACATTGCTGTGGGTCTAGAGTCACATGTAGGCCAGAGCAGGTAAGGATGGCAGTTTCGTTCCCTAAAGGACATTAGTGAACCAGATGGGTTTTTCCAGCAATTGACAATGGATTCACAGTCATCACTAGATTCTTAATTCCAGATATTTATTGAATTCAAATTCCACCATCTGCCGTGCCGGGATTCGAACCCAGGTGCCCAGAATGTTATCTGGGTCTCTGGATTAACAGTCCAGCGATAATACCACTAGGCCATTGGCTCCCTTCACCTATCTTGTATCTTATATCCTATAAAGGATAGCACAGTTTGAACAAATGTTTAATTTACATGTAATAATGAAACAACAGTAAATTTATCACCTTATCTTGAAAAAATATCAAGGTCACTTGATGGGGGAGGAGCTCCTGAGGTAGATCTGTTGTTAATGCAGGGGCTCTGAGGGTTGTTATCATCATCGACATCATGACTTTCAGGTGCAGTTTTGTTTGTAGGGTTATGGCGAAAAATAGTTAATCCAGAAGTGGTTGGCTGTGGTTCATTGTCTTGTAACTGTTTCCTGGGGGTTGGATTAAAAAAAAGTCCAGTTTTTGCTGTTTTGTCCTTTTTTTCTTCATTCAAGAAGCAGTTCATAGGGTGCTAGAGAAGATCTGACTTCACGAACTGCTACCCTGCTGCACTCTGCTTTGCTTTGTAATTGTTGTCCTCTAATTATTGCAACTGCTTCTGAATTTCTCTAAGGATGGAAGACAAAACAGAAGTGGAAAGTTCTCATGGTGCTGCATTCTGGACTTCATCTTCTTCATCTCCAGCTTCCACTTCCCCCCCTCAGTGACAAGTTGTTGTAGATCACCTGTGGAGAGGTTTTCACAGTGGGACTTAAGCAGCTTTCCAATATCCTCACTCTCCACTTCTTCAAATCTAACTTGCTTTGCAAGATCAACACAATGTTCTTTGATTCTTGGGAGCTCCTCTGACGGATCAAAGCTTTCTAAATTCTGAAAAAAATCTGGGATAAGCTTCCGCTAAACTGCATGCAAACAGTCCTTACTGACATCACCCCAGGCCTCCACGATGATGTCAGTTGCATTCTTGATGTTAACGCTCTTCCAAAACTGAAGAACACTGTCCTTATCCCCCTCAGTGGCTGCAGTCAGCCTCTTAAATGTGCGCCTTAAATAATAAACTTTAAAAGCTGCTGTTGCACCCTGGTCCATGGGTTGAAGGAAATAGGTTGTGTTTGGGGGTAGAAATTGCACTTTGATGTTTTCAGAAAGCTCACCAATGGTCTGAGGATTTCTTGGTGCATTATCCAAGATGAGGAGAATCTTGAAATCCCCATTTTTTTTCCTGCACTACTTTCTGAAAACATCAACAATAAGGTCAGAAAAAATTTGCCCAGTCATCCAACCTCTTTTGCTTGATTTAGAGTAGATGCCTAGAGTAGACTTAGGTAACCTTTCAAGGCTCGCGGGTTAGCAGAGTGGTGCACAACCACAGGCTTAAGCTTTAAGTCTCCACTGGTATTGGCACCCAGCACCACAGTCTATGATCCTTTGCCATCTTAAAGCCTGGAGTGTGTGCTTCATTCATAGAAATGTAGGTTCTTGATGGCATTTGCTTCCAGTATAAACTCATCTCATCCAAATTGAAAATTTGATCTAAATTGTAGCCTTCTTCATCAATTAATTTTTTTTTACTATGGGAGGAAGTGCCATCGTATGCTCCTTGTCTGTGCTGGCAGCTTCACCACATAACTTTACATTTTGGAAAGCATATCGTTTCTTAAAACCAGCTACTGCTAGCACTAAAGGCAGGCACATCTGCAGGATTTTTGGCTTGTTTGTTAGCACTTGCTTTAATCTTTTCTGTGTTGTCTCTAATGGTGCATAAGGTTGACTGCTTCATTCCTGTTGCACAAGCAATATCACATGTTTTCTCATTATGCTTATAACGCTTTACAACATCTAGCTTCTCTGCCAGAGTTATAGCCTTTCTTTTACGTACCCCGCTGCAACTTTATCACCAGGACACTTGTTATCATTCTTGCCTCGCATTTTGTGGGAAACACAACAGAATTGTATAATACCTCTTGCAGTGTGAGGATCCTTGATGCCAGCGCAGACACACTTTCGGCGCATGCTCAGGACAAGTCCCACGAACTGATCGTGTGATGTTGACGTTGGAATCACATTATAGCTTACACAAAGTTCGTGTTTCACAAATACTGTTCCCTTATTTGTCAATCACGTTACAGCCAGTTCACGTTGCTGGAACACGCGTTGTAGCACAACCTTCTGGACATAGGTCAGACAAATAATATTGACAAAAATGAGGAAAACGCCTATAGGATTGCAGCATATTAAATATACTCATACTAATTGTTCTGTTTTGGTCTTCACAGTGGAGAGTTCAGATACAGTGATACAAGTACAGAAATGAATGAAAGAAAGAAAGAAATACACTGAGATTATCTAAACAGAAGCATTGAAATGTTGAGATTTTTGATGTTGAAGTTGGATAACCCTCAGGCCCCGAACTATTTCTTTCTAAGGAGATTTCTGAAGTTCACTTCTGTTTTTTGGGAGGCAGACTGAAAGCTAGTTAATAAGATAAAGTTCAACACAAATCACCTGCTGTCTGGTTTGTTTTACCTGAAATGTTAATATGAATAGAATGGGGGCCATTTGACTGAGATCCGTCCATTTCTTTTTACTCTTTATGATAAGCAAAATATATGACTTTGCCCTATTATGAACTGAGCTCAATTACCAAGTTAGCAATCCCTAAAGTAATTGGCATTACCATTTTCTCTTAAGGCAAGCACTCATTGGACTACCAATCTCCCTCATTAGCTGAGGGAAAGCTACAAATCGCTGGTCTGTACTGTTCTTTCCCAGTGAGAGAGAGAGAGAGAAGAGCTAACTGCACCTCCTCCTCAGTTCTTTTTAAGGAGGAGAGGGTTGCTGAGTTTCCAAAGTTAACTTACAAAACCCTGTCCCTTGATGCCAAGAGCTCACGGCACCAACAATGCAATATCAGGTAAAGTCAAAATGCCAGGTGAATTGAACACAAATCTACTTTATCTCACAATATGACCTCAAAGTCTGCCATTTTCCTAACGTTATTGTGTATAAAAACATATATAGTTTTAATGGCTATCTCATTTCTCCCCATTATGTTCAGTGCTGACAAAATTTTTTAACTATTAAGACAGATGTTTTACTGGACCTCTGGGAATTTAATTAGCTATTTGTAACTTGAGTTTAACCTTTTTAATCAGTCGCGTGAGATAAACTAAACCAGAAATTCTCAACAAATAAAACAGTTGAAACTCCCGTCTATATTACAATCTGTGCAATTAAGATAGGACTTGAGAGAGAGAGTGCAGAACAACATAGATGAATGTGTAGGCAGAACATTGGCGGATGTAGTTTAAGGTAAAGTGTGGTTTAATGCCCATTAAATGCAAGAGTAACAGATGAAAGTACAATCTAAATCAGGAAGCTCTGTAGATGGAGACAGTAAGGACTGCAGATGCTGGAAGCCAGAGTTGATAGATGCGAAGCTGGAAAAGCACAGCAGGTCAGACAGCATCCGAGGAGCAGGGAAGTCAACATTTCGAGTCGAAACCTTGATCAGGACTGGGGCGAGGGCGGGGAGCCCAGAAGTAAATAGAGGGAGGGGGCTGGTGCTGGGGCTGGGGGAAGGGTAGGTGGTATGGTGGTTGGTGGATGCAGGTAAGGCGTTCTTGTAATTAGCCAGTGGGAAGGTTAGAGCGGATGGGTGAGTAGGAAGATGGACAGGTAGGTCAGGTTAGGGACACAAGGAGGAGGAGGAGGGCTTGACATGGGATAAACCTAGGGATGGAGGGATTTTGAAGCTGGAGTCAATATTGAGGCCATTGGCTGTAAGCTCCCAAGGTGAAATATCAGGTGTTGTTTTTTCAGTTTATGTTTGGCCTGACTCTGACAGTAGAGGAGGCCAAGAATGGACATGTTGCCGGGAGAGTGGGAGTGGGAATTAAAATGGATTGCAGCCAGAAAGTTGGATTGGTTGACGTGTGCAGAACGCAGATGTTCCACGAACCGGTCCCTGAGTTTGCGTTTGGTCTCCCTGATATAGGTTAGGAGCAATGGATACAACAGGGGGAGGCAATGGCCTAATGATATTTTCGGTGGACTGTCCACCCAAAGACTCAGGGCCCAGGTTCGAATCCTGCCATGGCAGGTGGTAGAGTTTGAATTCAATAAACGTCTGGAATTAAAGAGTGTAATGATGACCATGAATCCATTGTTGATTGTCAGGAAAAACCCATCTGGTTCACTATTGTCTTTAGAGAAGGAAACTGCCATCCTTATCTGGTCTAGTCTAGATGTGACTCCAGATCCACAGTAATGTGGTTGACTTTTAACTGTCCTCTGGGCAATTAGTGATGTGTAATAACTGCTGCCTTGCCAACGATGTCTTCATCTTGTGAAAAAATAAAGAAAAATACATAAGGTTGGATGAAGTGTGGGTGAGTGTCTGGATTCCGGATCTGGAAGGACTGTTTGGAGCCTTGAACGGAGGTGAGAGGGGAGTTTTAGGGGCAGGTGTTGCACCTCTTGCGATTGCAGGGAAGGGTACCGGCTGTGGTGGAGAAGTTGGTGGAGGAGTGTAGAGCTGATGATGAAGTCACAGAATGAATGGTCCCTGTGGAAAGTGGACAGGGGTGAGGATGGAAGTTTTTTTTGGTGGTGGCATCTCATTTTAGGTGGCGGAAATGTCGGCGGATGATGCATCGGATTCCAAGGTTGATGGGGTGGTACGTGAGGGCAAGGGAGACTTTAAATCCCCTCCCCAGTCCCAATGAAGGGTTTCGGCTCAAAATGTTGACTTGCCTGCTCCTTGGTTGCTGTCTGACCTGCTGTGCATTTCCAGCCTCACACCCATGAGCTCTGTAGATGCTTATTTAACATAAATTTAAAAATTAGGCAGGTTTATAAAGTGCTAACAGTTTCAGAAGCTGTCATTTAGAGCTGCCAACATTAGGGAAATGTCAATAGTTGACATTTATGCTGAGAATGAGTAACCCAACTCTGTCTATAGAATGGGAGAACAGTGACACATTGCATATTAGAATAGGGTACTTCTCAAAATGCAATCAATGATTTTCTTAGTGAGTGACTTTTTTGTCAAAACTTATGAATAGAAGCTTATAGTGGGAAAAAAACTAAGGAATTTTGCTAAAGTTTTATAAGTTATCAAATGGAGCGTTGTCCAGTTTTGGCCACTACTCTTTGGGGTGGGGATGAGTGACTTCATGTATAGAATCACATAGAAAATTGGAATCCTTCCTCTAGGAGCTGAGAAGGTAAATGAAAGATGTGTAAAATTATGAAGAATTTTGACTGTGTAAGTTAGAAGAAACTGTTCCCAATGGCAGGGGGATTGTAACTAGAAGAACATAGTTTAATATAATTGGCAAAAATTGGGATATAGTGAGAAATTGTTTTACATTGTGAGTTGCAGTGATCTGGAATGCAGTACTGGATAAGACGATGGAAACAAGTTCAACTGTGACTTTCAAAAGACAGTTGCATAAACTTGAAGACGAAGAATTTACACAGCTATGGCAGAAGGGAAGGAAAGTGAAATGGATTGGTAATTGTTTCAAGGAGCATACTGAACCAAATAACCTCCTGAGAATCAAGTTGTGTTTCCCAGCTCAATGAATTAGTCCTGACATGTTGTCTAGTTGGCGAACCATGATAATACAAAATCAGGATCTTCTGCTACTGTAATTTCAGTGACTCATTATTCCAACATGCTCTGTTCTCCTGCCCCTTCTGTACTTATGGAATATTTGACACAAATATGAATCCTAGGCAATGAAATATGCATCCACAATTTGTGTAAGAGACTATTTGGACAGAGTGCAAAAAACATTTTATGTCAACTTCCAGCATTTTCTCTTAAGCACTCGTGGCCATATTAATGCTTATTAATCACTCAAAACCACATAATGATTGCATTAGGTTTATTTCATGACTTTCTGTATTATACAGGTCAGAGTGACTTTTATCTAGAAAGAACTTTCTCAGGAGTCATCTACTTTAGTTTGATTTTTGAATTTTGCTGTGCTACTTGCCACTCTCATGGTCCTATGTTTATTGAGTGGTAATTCCGAAATATGTGAGCAATTTTTGCATATGAAAGTTATTCTTAATCTTTAAGAAAGCCTGTTGGCGTAGAGGAAAAATATAACACACGAGAATTCTGAGATTTATGTCTTTTTTCCTTACCATACAAAGGAAAACCTGAACTACCCAGACAACCAGGGTCAACAGCGCAGTATGATGCAGAGACTCCTAAATCAGACCACGCTTCACAGAATACAAGTGAAGAGGAGACGTCACATCAAAACAGTGATACCTCCAACAGCTTTTTTGAAACATTAAATTGGGAAGGTAAGTGTTGGAAGATCATGATAACTTAATCAAATTTCAGCTTATGCAGGGTGTGGAGGGTTCACTTTTTCATTGCACCCAGATTTTCATTTCACGTGGATAGTTATTTAAAATTGAACTTCCACTGTGGTTGATAAAAGAAGATAGATCTTGGAGTTACAATAACTTATTGAGTATTCCTACTTACTCAATAACTTATTGAGTATTCAAATTCCCAGCAAAGCAAACTTACTAAGCTATTAGTTTTATGTCTCATGGAGCAATATTGGACTAGCTTCACATTGTCTTATTGGTGTGGAGTGCAAGCATTGATATTGACTTACCTTCATTGAACTAGTACTGTTCAATTATTCTGGTTACTTAAGCACCTGAATATGCATATTGCTGTCTTTGTGAAATCAGCTAAACCTGTATCAAAGCTTTGCTCTTGCACAGAAATTTCGGGAAATAAATGCAAACAATGTAAATAATTATTTCGTTGCAGCAAATTAAGGGGACACTTTTCCTAGTGACAGTAAAGAAATAAAAAGTCTGAAGTTGGTTGATATTGAACACCATTGATAATCTGAATTTGTGCAGTGCATTAATTTGTTTGAGGTGGGGCAGGGTAAAATTTACTTCTCATAACTTATGCCTACCTCCTTTATAACATCCTCCACTTTTAGCTTACTTTTTATAAAGTAGTTTCTTTTCATTTATGGGTTTCTGCTCAGAAACCATGTCAGTGAGGCTCTGGAACTACTTTGACCCAATCACCCCCCCAACTTCCCCCAAAAAATAAATTCTGCTTTAGCTTTGATCTTCCACTTCTATGTGCACACACAAACTATATGTGGAATTATCTAATGAACATATTGATGGGATTTTTACAGAGGATTTCTCAAGTAGTTTAGTGCAGAACCTTGAATAATACTAAGTAACATGGACAAGGAATGGTCCCTGATAGACTTCAACTGTAGTGTTCTCAACTAATTATGTTCATGGATAGTGCCGGGGAAAGTAAACTCATTTCCCTGTGCTGCATTGACCTTCATGGTCAAATAACACACCAACTCACGAACCAAGGTGACATGAAATATAATAAGTTGGTGCAATAACAAATCCATTGGAGGAAAAAAGAGCCAGCATTTATTGTCCATCCCTACCTGCCCTTAAAAAGGTGGTGGTGAGCTGCCTTCTTGAGCCACTGCAGTTCATTTTGCTGTAAGTAGATCTTTAACGCCAATAATGAATGGGTTCCAGGACTTTTAACCCAGCGGCAGTGAAGGAATGGCAATATATTTTCAAGTCAGGATGGTGAGTGACTTGGAGGGGAACTTGTGGGTGACTGTGTTCCCATTTATTTGCCACCCATGTACCTCTAAGTGATCGTTATTATGTGTTTGGAAGGTAATGACTAAGAAGCTTTAGTGAATGTCTGCTGTAAGTAACCATCAAAAGGACAATGAAGAAGAAATTGAAGAATAAATAATAAATTTTCACCAAGTGATTTTGGTAGTTTGTGTGAAATAGCTAGTTAGGTCTGATACTGTGTTTATTTATCAGAAGCAAAAGAGGACTCCCGGGCTTCTGATGTACAAACTCCTGATGAAGGTCATCCAAGCTTGGTGGATGAAAGTGGACCATCGGATGATGATTTTGCTGCTTTTTCCAGTGAGCGTAACGCTATGAGCGTTGATGAGCAAGAGACCCCTACTCAGCCAGAACAAACGAACACCGTAAACTTTTTTTTTGAAGCAGACATCGAAGGTTCAACAGACCAAACTACAGAAGCTTCCACTGAGGACAGTGTGGATTTACTGGGACTAAATAATGATGCCCAGGCTGACATTGCACCTCCAACAGTGGAAATGAAAAGTTCATCGAGCAATGCTGATTTGCTGAACGATTTGTTTGCTGGAGGTCCAGCAGAAATGCAGCAAGAATTCTCAGCTGACCTCATTGGGGGAGGAGATGATTTCTTTTTCAGTGGGGCATCTGAACCGGTTGAACCAGTTCCTGTAGCTCCTGTATTGCATACTTCAGCAGGTAGGTACTGCTATAGATATTAGTACCAGTTAATTAGAACTGTCAATATAGGGTCTCTCTTTCTTACATGATAAATTGAAGGGTTTACATTTCTAAATTGAGAAGCGGCTTCTGTCTGGAGTTGTAGACAGTGAGAAACTATTTCCTTGTCTGCCCCTCCTTGTCCCGAAAGGTTTTGCTCTCTACTTTAAAAATCAGCTACCTTCCATTAATATAAATTGTTGATGTCTCCATGGTAACTCGTGTTTTGTTGGAGATAATTTTAGTTGAGTCAGCGTTTCTGTTTGTCTTGCCCCTTTTCTTCCTAAACTTGGGATCCTTTGCCTCTGGTCAATGCTTGTGTAACAAATTGCTGATAAACTTACTTCACCAGGTCAAGTAGGTATGATTATAGAGCAACCCTGGAACTTGATCATTTGACCTGGCTCAAAACTAAGTGTGCCTGAAGTTGCCAGAACACATCTTGTAAGCTTGGGGCAGCACAGCGGCATAGTATTTAGCATGCTGCTTCACAGCATCAGGGACCTGGGTTCAAACCTAATCTTGGGCAACTGTGTGGAGTTTGCTTGTTTTCCCTGTGTCACTGTAGGTTCTAGCCAGGTAGTCTGGTTCCTCTCACAGCCCAAAGATGTACAGGTTAGGTGGATTGGCTGTGTTAAATTGTCCATAGCATCCAGGGATCTGTAGGTAAGTGGATTATCCATGGTAGATGTGAGGTCATATAGAATGAGGTGGTGCGTCTGAGTGTGATACCCTTCGGAGGATTAGTGTAGACTTGATGGAATGAATGGTCTCTATCTGCACTGTAGGGATTCCATAATTCATGTTTGTATTGACAGTGTAAAAATAAAGAAAACCTGGTGTTCCAATCTGAATGCTAAAATGGTGAAACAATGCGAGTTGCATACTAAGTAGAAGCTATGAATAGTTAAGTACAATAAACTACTGTCCCTCATATTACATAGTTTTATTATTTTATAAACCTTAATAAGGTCACCCCTCAACCTCCTATCCTCCACTGAGAAATGTCCCAGCCTCTCCTTATAACTTAAATCCTCCAGTCCTGGCAACATCCTTGTATATCTTTTCAATTTCATAATATCCTTCCTACAGCTGGGCAGCCAGAGCTGTAGACAGTACTCCAAAACTGGCCTCACCAATGCCCTGTATATTGTTCCAACTCCTATATTCAGTGGTCTGAGTAATGAAAGCAGACCTGCTAAACGCCTTGTTAACCACCCATTTTTCTCATCAGTGGCTGTCAGTCGCGTAAAACGAAATAACATTGATAAAATAGTGAATTTTGTTCTGAAAGAATAGGTGAGCAACATTATTCCAGCCCAATTCAAAATCTGCCTGAATTAGGAATTGTAAATGGTGGGAGTAAGTAAAAAATGACTTTCCACATGTAATGTGTAGTGTTGGGTGAATTAATGCTGTTGAGTCAAATGTTATTTAGATAATTAGACATCCATAAAGATTCTTGCATTCTGGAATAAACTATTTGAACCTATCAGTTGAGGGAGTGGTTGCAATTGTTCAGAAATCTTCTATATCCTTTTAAGACTTCTGTTTCTATTCCAAATAAATTGTCATATCAAGTAGGGTATCTATAAATCCCCACTGCTTAGCTCATCACCAACTTTAATTTTAATTTTATATTACTAGTCATTTTTATACCTCCGTAGATCAACACAGCAATTGAAGGCTCAGACTTTTTAATGGGCCTATTGCCAAGATAGGTGTTAAAGATGTGCAGAATCTGCATCTTAGCAGACTCTGGAAGAATTTTCCAGGCAGTTGAATTTTCTGCTGAGGATTTCCTCTATGCCTAGATCCCTGCAAAAGTCTTCATTTAAATTGGAAAATTTGAGGGTTCCAACTAAATTGAGTAGATATTGAGGTAGAGTTTTCTATTGTATATGTAGTGTAATCTTGAATAACAGTTCATCTGACACCATATTTATCTTGCGCACTCCTAACTACGCTTCCCTCAGATCACTTGCATTCCCCTGACCCTGGCTTGACCCCATTTCCTCCCTCCAGATGCACTCCCTTCTTCTTCCACTCCGTACTCAACCCTCGCTCCCCCACTGCTAGATGTGACACCCACCTATGCCCCTCCCAGACTTGTTTTTCCCTACCCACTCTGAATCTCCTTAAGAACTACATTGTTTACCCTCTCCAGCTGGCACTCCACTCACTGGGAACCCTGCTTATGTGGCTTATCTGATTGAGATTGCTATGGAAAATCTGGTCTGAAGTGAATGAACGTATTAGCATTGTTTTATCATTAGTTGTTCCAAAATGTTAGTCACATTGGTCTTAATCAGTGGTTTGTAAATATGACGTTTTGACAATTCAACTAAAGCTGAAGTAGAGTTTCTATTAGGTCAGCTCCTCAATTTTTAGTTCAATCTAAGATTTATCAAAGCCAATAATGTGCATCTTGCATTTTACATTGATCCTTGACTAATTGCAGACATTGTAATAAAACAAATGCAATCGCCTGTTAACTTTTTTTTCTCAGCAGACTCTTTTGATCCATTTGGTGCTGCATTTTCAACATCCAAGACTGATCAAACTGAGCCAGACTTATTTGGACAGTTTTTCACTCCTAACGCTCCTGCTTTTTCATCCACAAATGGTATGCCTCATCCATCATCGAGTTCAGATTTTTTCAGTATGGGTAAGTTTATCTTGGTAATTTTTAATTCTTCCTTCATTGTTTGTCTTCCATTTATGTTATTCAATAGAGGGGCTGTGCCTACAAGTCATATTTGTTGTCCACCTTCTCTCCAGACTTCGAGTTTTGTGTTTTGATGATCTCTGTGGAATGTGTATTCTCCTTTCCATAAGGGAAACAGTCATGAAAGGTGATGCAAGTTCAGTATCCTTGCAGCTAAAATAAAATTTATGTAAAACACTGACTGCATTGTAATTTCACTTGAATATTTAGACCTGCTCTCAAAATAGTATACACTTTTTAAAGTTCTTGGATTGTGAATCTCTTGGTATTTGGGTTACAAGTTAAAGATATCAATATTGTTAAATGAATGTTTGATTGAAGAAGGACAAATTTATTTTTAGTGGTATATAATTACTATTTAATCACCATCCTCATAGAAAATTCCATTTGGGGTTTGTTTTTGTTAATTAAACAAATTGCAAAGACAGAAGACTTTCAGATGCATTCTCATGAATAACATTGAACAGATTCTACTACAATATATAGGAACAGAAACTTACCACTCAGTCCTTCGAGTCTGTTCCACAATGCATTTAGATCACAGCTGATCTGTGCCTCAACTCCATTTACTTGCATTACCTAACACAAATAAAATCTCCTATCCTTTATGCAAACAAACGGTTCATGATTTCTCTCCTGTTGTATTGACTCTTAATTTGAAGATTATGCCCTCTTGTTTTGGATAACCCCAGCAGATGATATAGATTTTCTGCATCTACTTTGTTGAAGCATCTTATAATTTGAAATATCTTAATTAGACCACCTCATAATCATTTATACTCAATGGAATACCAGTCAGGTTCATGGGAGAAATTTAAGTTGTAATTTAAATGTTTAACAACGTTATCATCTCTAACTTCCGTGTACCACACAATTCCTTTACTATAACTGTTAGGCATAAAGTTTCAGAGTTCCTTGATATTTTAAATTCTGTAGTTCTTGTCACAGTCTGCTTGCTTTTCCCATTTGCTAAATGCTGTATGATTCAACCCCTTATTTCATTGATTTACTGATTTTCATAGTAAAAGGATGCTTGTTCAAAGCTTTGGGGAGGTGACGACCTAATGGTATTATCACTGGAATGTTAATACAGGCACCCAGGTAATATTCTGGGTTCCTGGGCTCGAATCCCACTATGGCAGATAGTGGAATTTGAATCCAACAAAATTCTGGAATTAGGAGTCTAATGAAGACCATGAAACCATTGTTGATTGTCAGAAAAAACCATCTAGTTCACTAATGTCCTTTAGGGAAGGAAACTGCCACCGTTACCTGCTCTGGCCTTTATGTGATTCCAGACCCACAGCAATGTGGTTGCCCTCTAGGCAATTAGGGATGGCCAAAAAAGCTGGCCTAGCCAGCGATGCCCTCAATCTCATGAATGGATAAAGAAAAAAAAAGTTGAGTAATCTTATTCATTTTCGTTATTTGTAAATGTGTCTTCAGAAAAGTCCATGGAACTTCAAACCCTCTTGGGTTTTTTGAGATCCATGAAGGGAATTATGATAGGTTTTAAGAGAACGTAGTGTGATGTAATGAACAGAAGGTGGGTGATGAATTTTAATATAGGGATGTGTGAAATGATACATTTTGGAAGGAAAAATGAGGAATGGCAACTTAAAATGAAGACTACATCTCTCAAAGGATTGCTTAAACAGAGGAACTTGTAATTGTATTCAACCACAAATTGTCAAAGCTGAAAGAGCAGATTACATAGCTGGTTCAGAATGAATAAGGGATACCTGGGTTTGTACCTGTGTACTTAAAGTACAATACAAGGAAGTTATCAAACACTTGTTCATCCTCAACTGCAGTATTATATTTAATACTAGGCTTTAATACTGCATTTTAGGAAGGATATGAACTCATTCAAAAGACTTATGAAAATGTTTCCAGGAATGGGAAACTCTAGTTCCGTGGATAGATTGTGAAGCTGGGTCTGTTCTCACTGTCATAGAGCTTTACAGCATGGAAGCAGACCCTTCAGTCCAACTTGTCCATGTCAACCAGATATCATAAATTAATCTAGTCCCATTTGCCAGCATTTGGCTCATATCTCTCTAAACCCTTCCTATTCATGTATTGACCCAGATGCCTTTTAAATGTTGTAGCTAGTCCAGCTTCCACCACTCCCTTTGGCAACTCATTCCATACACACACCACCCTCTACATGAAAAAGGTGCTCCTTAGGTCCCTTCTAAATCTTCCCCACTCACTTTAAATCTATGTCCTGTAGTTTTGGACTCTCCCAACTCTGGGAAAAGACCTTGTCTATTCATCCTATCCATGCCCTTCATGATCTTATAAACCTCTATAAGGTCAACCCTCAGCCTCCAATGCTCCAGTGAAAATAGCCTCAGCCTATTCAGCTTCTCTACAGCTCAAACCCTCCAAACCTGTCAATATCCTTGTAAATCTTTTCTGAGCCCTTTCAAGTTTCACAACATCCTTCCTATAACACGGAGGTCAGAATTGAACACAGTATTCCAAAAATAACCTAACCAATGTCCTGTACAGCTGCAACGTGACCTCCCAAATCCTTTCCTCAATACAATGACCAATAAAGGCAAGCATACCGAATGCCTTCTTCACTATCTTGTCTATCTGCAACTCCACTTTCAAGAATTATGAACCTCTACTCCAAGATCTCTTTGTTCAGCAACACCTTATCATTAAGTGTCAAAGAACAAAGAAAATTACAGCACAGGAACAGGCCCTTCGGCCCTCCAAGCCTGCGCCGATCCAGATCCTCTATCTAAACCTGTTGCCTATTTTCCAAGGATCTGTATCCCTCTGCTCCCTGCCCATTCATGTATCTGTCTAGATACATCTAAAATGACGCTATCATGCCCGCCTCTACCACCTCCGCTTGCAACGCGTTCCAGGCACCCACCACCCTCTGCGTAAAGAACATTCCACGCATATCTCCCTTAAACTTTTCCCCTCTCACCTTGAAATCGTGACCCCTAGTAATTGAGTCCCCCACTCTGGGGAAAAAGCTTCTTGCTATCCACCCTGTCTATACCTCTCATGATTTTGTAGACCTCACCTTATAGAAGATTTGATAAGATTATTAAAAATCACGACTGGTCTGGACTGTGTGAATAGGAAGAAACTGTGCCCATTGCTGAATGGGTTGAGAACTGGGGAATGGGCAATAAAGACTTGCAATGAGAAATGGCAGGGAGTGACATTAGCCAAGTTACTCTCTCAATGTTAGAATTGTAGAGTCCCTACAGTGTGGAAGCAGGCGCATCGAGTCCACATTGACCGTCCTAAAGGCATCCCACCATATCCTTGTAACCCTGCATTTCCCATGGCTAACCTACCCATTCCTGGACACTATAGGGCAGTTTAGTATGTCCCATCCTCTTAACCTGTACATCTTTGGGCTGTGAGAGGAAACTGGAGCACCTGAGGGAAACCCACACAGACACACGGAAAATGTACACAGCCCACACAAACAGTCACCCAAGGTTGGAATCGAACCTGGATCCCTGTGAGGCAGCAGTACTGACCATTGAGCCACCGTGCCTTCCCATGACAAGGACATGATGGACCGAATGGCTTCATTCTGTTTCGTCACCATTCTGTGATTTTATAATAATTCCTTGTTGTTCTAAGGTGTCTCAGCGAGTATGTTCCTTTGTTTTATCCCCTAACAGTTTGCAAAATCACACTTTAAAATCTGTATTAAGGTACCATTTTACCTGATAAAATACAATTGAGCATTACAATTCACACCCTTTATCTATTTAGAGTACAGTTGTAAAAATCGCATTTGTGGACAGGGCTGGCTGTAATTCACTGAGTGTTTGATGGGTGTTTTGGGTGTAAATGATTGTGATGCTTTTAGTTATCATGAGTATTTTAATGATTCTGAGAAAATGTTTGAATTAATACAAGTTCACACGTTATGCTTTCTTCCAGGAAATGTAACACCTGAGCTATCAAAAGTGTCATCGTCTGCCAGTCAACCAGACCTGATGAGTGGCTGGAATGCGTGGCCTTCCAGCAGCACAGTTCCCCAAACGAATAACAAGACAGCATTTGGAGCTACAATGCAAAGTAACATATGCATGTTTTGATTTATGTTTTTTTGTAAAACTGCTGCATCTCGGATATCTTGTGCTTCTACTTTGAAAAGAACAGATGTGAGATGTGCTACCATTGTTTGGAAAATGCATAACTTGGGAATTGAAACCTAATTTTTAGAGTTCTCACCTTTGGTCAAAAGTTTGATACTTGACCATGAAACACTGGATTGAATAAAAAAAACTACCTGAAACCGCTGATCATGAAACTGACTCAAATATCCAGTCATATTGAGGCTAAATACATGCCACCAGTTTTGGGAATATTGCAAAAAAAATAAATTTAATAATTGTGTTTTATAAATTGGGTAACGAGGTTTTTGCTGTATTTTGTATTGAATATGTTCATGACTGCCTTATTTTAATGACTGCTAATTGTAGTCTCGACTGCAAATGAAAAGTTTTATTTACACTGACCCTATCAAACATTTTCATAACCTTTTAGACGTCTATTAGGTCACACCTCTGTTTTTACTTTTTCTGTGTAAAGAGCCTTTCACAAGTTCAGGATGTTCCAAAATGCTTTATAGCCACTTTACTACTTTTAAAATGTAGTCACTCTAGTCAATGTGCAAGTCAATCCGGACACTGTAATGGCCAACAAATGGTGACAAAAAAAGTACCAGACAACCATTTTAGTGATTTTAGCTGGAGGATAAATGTTGGCCGGGATATTTGGAGAATTCCATGCTCCTGTTCAAATGGTGTAATGGGATTGTTTATGTCTATCGGAGAGGATAGATAGAGTCTTTGTTTAATATTTCATCTCAAAGACAGAATATGTAAATATGTAGCCAGTTTGCCAGAGTGACGGAGATAGGTAGAAAACCACTCTCTTAGCTGTTTTGAACAAATAATGGAATATTGAAATAGGCATCAAACTTTATGTACTCTGGTGTATTGACTATTCACTCTTATGAGTTACAGATATAGATATACATTCATCTGCCTATTTATAGATTGTGGTGTAAAAAAATGCCATTTATAAAATTCTACTTCTTCAAAAAAAGCCTTTTTTGCTGATACGTTGATTTAACATTATTCTTATGTTGGCCATCAAGATAATTTTGATTAAACAAATATGTGGTGTATTCCACAAGGTCTGAGTTTTGCCTGACTAGATAATGTAATGTAACTTGCACCATTACTCTTGTACTTCTCTGTTACATGGCTGCTGGATTGTAACTCGAAGGTAACTCATGTTGGATTGTTTCTAACATAGGCTCAACATTTACTTCAGCATCTGGTGCTGCCTCTGGTCCTGCTTCGGATGTATCATTTAGTCATTCAAAGTCCTTTGATCCATTTGCTGACATTGGTAACCTTGGTTCCGGTTTACCAGGTAATGTTCCAGAACCATTAATACTGAATCTACAGATCCAGTTACTAAAATAATTCTCATTGCCTTTGGGGCCTTGCACATTTAGTCATTTATAGTTGACAAGTTGTGTGTGTCATAAGACCCTTGCACTGCAAACATTAATGAGGTTGATCTGTTTAAAGTATGTTCACAGATTTCATTCATTCCCCCCCCCTTGTTTATGCTTTGTAGAAGTGTCCACTACTCTTCAACTAATCCCATCAACATATCCTGCTACTGCTTCCTCACTCATATGTTTATTTAACTTGCCACTACTTGATGTAGGTTCCACATTCTAATCACTCTTTGGGTAAAGAGGTTTTTGCCATATTTTGTATTGAATATATTCACTGACTTTATTTTAACAGCTGCTAGTTATAGTCCCCACTGCAAATGAGAAGTTTTATTTACACTGGCCCTATCAAATATTTTCATAATCTTTTACACCTTTCTTAGGTCACACCTCTGTTTTTACTTTTTCTGAGAAAAAGGGCCTTATTTTCGTTTTCCTGATTTTTTTCTATGTTTCATTTTACCTGATCTTCTCTGCTCTACCATCTTCTTGTAAATCTTCTTTGCAACTCTCCAGTGCTTCTGCATCCTTATAGTTTGGAGACAAAGTAAAACAAAGTTCTGTATAGGTTATAATAACTTATCTGCAATTTAATTATATTGCTCTAGAAATGAACCACAGGTTTTCTTTTCAAAGCTTTATGTGATTTGTTCATCTGTGTGCCTTATGGTCTTCTGTACCATTTAAGTCAATTAATTTTCTCAGGATTATTCCTTTTTCTTCCTATCAAAATACTTCACAGTTATCCATTTTGAACTTTGTTTGTGAGTTAAACACATCTCTGACAACATAACAATGTCTTCCTGTATAATCTTGCAGTCTTCCGCAGTATTGATTGTCGCCTGC
>JAHRHZ010000024.1:9219485-9236123 GCA_024137785.1 Ginglymostoma cirratum
CACACACACACACACTCTTTGTGTCAGTAGCAAATTTTGATATTCTTTCCTGAGTCTAAATTATTTATATAAATAACAAAGTTAATCTCCGTGCCAATCCTACATTGAAACATAATATGCATGTTATTTGATAAATCTGCTATATGTCATATGAGGACAAAACATGGATAAATAATATAACCTCAGTAGTTGATTTGTCTTTATAATAATGATTGTTCTTGATGCTTCTACAGGTTCCTTGAGTGGAGGATTTACAGCTGGAGGACCATTGACTCAGAAATCTGCACAGCCAGCAATGGGCAGTAGTTCCTGGCAGTCTGGCAGAACTCTGGGCAGCAATACTACTTCACAGCAGCAATCAAAGGCACATCCGCCTAGACCAGCAGCCCAGACTAAACCCAACTACAATTTGAATTTCAGTGTCATGGGTAGACGGGAGGAACGAGGCATCCGAGGGCCTGGATTTGGTACTTTTTCTTCTGTTTTATATTTCAACTGTTTGTTTTCAGAAGGTACTTTTTCAAACAGTAGCTTTTTAAGAATGGAGGGAAAACTATTTTTAAAATACATAGATTTACAATGGAATTCAAAATCGGAAGCTAACCATTTGGCTAACCTACTTCAGATTTGTGCTTATCCTCCACTCCAGCACAAGAGAGAGAGAAATTTCCTTTGTTTGGTGGAATTTCAACATTTGCATCATTAACCTTTTCCCTTTTATTTGCCCTCGTCTGGCCCTTGGGATGTAGGAGCTGCTGGGAAGACCAGCATTCACTCCTAATTCCTAATTGCCCTTGAGAAGGTAGTTGTCAGTTAACATTAGACCACATTGAACAATTAAACAAAAAGGAAACTAATGTTTTGACCCACTTGAATTTTACATATTTGAATTAGCTCAAAAGTATTTGCATATCATGACAGATCATAAAGGTACCTCGAATTGCATGATTCCTTATGACAAAAAAAAACACTGACTAATCCTAACTTCATATTTTTTCCTTCAATCCCATACACCTTCCCTTCTTTTTCCTTAAACCACCATCAAATCTCTTCTTAAGTTTTGACATTTTTCCTGGCTCAATCACTAATTCCATATTGCATTCCATTCACAACCCTCTATGTTGAGGAATGTTTCCCTCTTAAATTTCACACTTTTAATCTTAGGTGTATGCCCTCATGTGAAGTCACCTCTTTGAAGTCCTGTCTCAATCTAACCTCTCCCCCACTTCCTGTTTTTTAAACAACTCTATCTAAGCACCCTGTAATTTTGTAGCAGCAGATTACTGCAGATGCTAGAATCTGTACCGAAATCAAAAAGTACAGGAAATCACAGTGGGTTAGGTAGCATCCACTGTTCTAATGATAACTGCTTCAATGATTAGCATCGTTTACTGCAAGGAACTGTTCATAGTAGAATCATATTGTTGAATTGATTTTTTTTCTTCCCTCCTGCAGGACCAAAACCAAAGGTTTCTGTAAACGACTTTCAGGATCTATTGTCTGAGCAAGGATTTTCTAGCACAGCGGACAGAAAAGAACCTAAGACTATTGCAGAATTACGAAGAGAAGAACTGACTAGAGAAATGGATCCTCTAAAACTGAAGGTTTGAAGAATACATACATGTTGAACAGATCTTAAGACCGTAAGAACTAGGAGCAGGAATAGGCAGTTCAGCTCCTCAGCTGTGCCATTTGATATGATAATGGCTGATCTCATTTTGGCCTTAACTCCACTTTCCTGCCCACTTTCTATAACCTTTCAACCCATTTCTAATTAAAAATCTGTTGATCTCCTCCTTAAGTTTACTCAATGACCCAGCATTCACTGCAGTCTAGGGTAGTGAATTCCACAGATTCATGACCCTTTGAGAGCAGTAATTTCTCCATATCTCTGTTTTAAATCTGCTACCCCTTACAATAAGACTATGACCTCTCATTCTAGATTGCCCTGTGTCTATTTTGTCAGTCTTGTTTAGCATCGTATGCACTTCAATTGGATCTCCTCCCAATCTTCTAAATTCCTGAAAGTATAGGCCTAAACTGCTGACTCTCTTTTCACATGCAAACTTCTCATCTCGGGAATCCATCTAGTGAACATCCTCTAAACTGCCTTCAATATCGATTATATCTGTTCCCAATTAAAATTGTCCGCAATACTTCAATTACAGTCACTAATGCCTCGAATAGTTGTAGTAACACTTCCTTGTTTTATACTCTATTTCTTCAGCATTAAATACCAAAATTCCATTTGTTTTCCTTATTACCTGCTATACCTTCATACTACTTTTCTGTGATTCCTGCTCGGGGATACTCGGATCCCTCTGCACCAAAGCATTCCGAAGTTTCTCTCCATCTGTATAATGTTAACTTTCTATTCCTCTGACCAAATTGAATGACCTCACACTTATCCACCTTAAACTTCATCTGCCAAATTTTGGCCCATTCACCTATCCAAATACATTTGTAAATTTCTTACTTCTTCATTGCAGTGTACTTTCCCACTTATTTTAGTGTCATCTGCAAATCTGGCTACAGCACTTTGTATCTTGTTTTTCTGCACTCCTTTATTTTATATCTTGCAGTACAGAATTAACTCTGCATTTGGTATGGAGTTGATGCCCTTAAGTTTACAAATACAAGGAGAATATCGCTTTTAACTAAGGTTGGCTCAGGCCGTTCATGGTGAAATGCTATGTCCCTATTTCATTCCAAATTTGTGGCGTGGTTTTAACCAATCATCATAGTGTCAAGAAGTGGTGAGAAGACTTTCTTTTAAATAGTGAGTTATGTTCCAGATTCATAAGACCAATTTCCTGCACATTAGCCGTGGAAATTTAATTTCACTTATTTTAAATTAATCTGGAATGAAGAGCACAATCTCAATATTAACCATCATGAAACTGCTGGATTTTTGTAAGAACCCAACTGGTTCACTGACATCCTTTATGGAAAGAAACATGCCTAGACTTCATGTGACTTCAAACCCACAGAAACATGGTTGATTCTTAACTGCCCTGTGAATTGGCTGAGGATACCACTCAGTATGCATCTGTCTGCTCCAGGAAAGTTTAATGGATATAAGACTGGATAGATTACATGGCTCAATCTAGGCACTGGATAGGACAAAGGTGCACTGTGCCCAGTTGACCCTGCATGGTCCTGCTAACTAACATCTGGGGTGATGTGCGAAAGCTGGCTGACATAATTATCGCCCCCTTGATCATGATCCCACCCCCGAGCACCAAACCATCATCTCCCAAACCATCCACAACCTCATTACCTCAGGTGACCTCCCACCCACAGCCTCTAACCTCATCATTCCCCAACCCCGCACCGCCCGCTTCTATCTCCTTCCTAAAATCCAAAACCTGACTGCCCTGGTCGACCCATTGTCTCCGCCTGCTCCTGCCCCACTGAACTTAATTCCACCTATCTGGACTCCATCTTCTCCTCCTTGGGCCAGGAACTCCCTACCTACGTCCGTGACACCACCCACGCTCTTCACCTCCTCCAGAACTTCCAATTCCCCGGTCACCAACATCTCATTTCTACCATGGACGTCCAGTCCCTATACACCTGCATTCCCCATGCTGATGGCCTAAAGGCCCTCTGCTTCTTCCCGACCAGTCCCCCTCCACTGACACCCTCATCCGCTTAGCTGAACTCGTCCTCACGCTCAACAACTTCTCTTTCAATTCCTCTCACTTCCTACAGACAAAGGGGGTGTCCATGGGTACCCGCATGGGCACAAGCTATGCCTGCCTCTTTGTAGGATACGTGGAACAATCCCTCTTCCAAAACTACACTGGTCCTATCCCCCATCTCTTCCTCCGTTACATTGATGACTGTTTCGGCGCTGCCTCGTGCTCCCACGAGGAGCTTGAACAGTTCATCCACTTCACCAACACCTTGCACCTCAACCTTAAGTTTACCTGGACCATCTCTCATACTTTTCTCTCCTTCCTGGACCTCTCTGTCTATTCCCAATTCCTTCGCCTCTGCCGCATCTGCTCCCGAGATGAGGCATTCCACTCCCGAACATCCCAGATGTCCTCCTTTTTCAAGGACCGCAACTTCCCCTCCACAGTGATCGAAAATGCCCTCGACCCTGTCTCCCGCATTTCCCGCAACTCATCCCCCACACCCCTACCCGCTATAGTAACCAAAACAGAATCCCTCTCGTCCTCACATACCACCCCACCAACCTCCGAATCCAACGCATTATCCTCCGACATTTCTGCCATCTGCAATCTGACCCCACTACTAAAGACATTTTTCCCTCCCCACCCTTATCTGCTTTCCGAAGGGACCACTCTCTCTGTGACTCCCTTGTCCGCTGCACACTCCCCTCCAACCCTACCACCGCTGGCACTTTTCCCTGCAGCCGCAGGAAGTGCTACACCTGCCCCCACACCTCCTCCCTCACCGCAATCCCAGGCCCCAAGAAGACTTTCCACATCAAGCAGATGTTCACCTGCACATCTGCCAATATGGTATACTGTATCCGCTGTACCCGTTGTGGCCTCCTCTACATCGGGGAAACCAAGCGGAGGCTTGGGGACCGCTTTGCAAAACACCTGCACTCAGTTTGCAACAAACAACTGCACCTCCCAGTCGCGAACCATTTCAACTCGCCCCCCCACTCCTCGGACGACATGTCCATCCTGGGCCTCCTGCATTGCCACAATGATGCCACCCGAAAGCTGCAGGAACAGCATCTCATATTTTGCTTGGGAGCCCTGCAACCCAAGGGTATCAATGTGGATTTCACAAGCTTCAAAATCTCCCCTCCCCCAACGACATCCCGAAACCAGCCCAGCTCATCCCCACCTCCCTAACCATTCCTCCCACCTCAAGCCCCACCCCCATCTCCTACCCACTAACCTCAACCCGCCTCCTTGACCTGTCCATCCTCCCTGGACTGACCTATCCCCCACCTACATTCACCTTCACTGGCTCTAACCCCGCCTCTTTGACCTGTCTGTCTCCTCCCAACCTATCTTCTCCTTTATCCATCTTCTATCCGCCTCCCCCTCTCTCCCTATTTATTTCAGCATCCCCTTCCCCTCCCCCATTTCTGAAGAAGGGTCTTGACCCGAAACGTCAAGCTTTCCTGCTCCTCTGATGCTGCATGGCCTGGTGTGTTCATCCAGCTCCACGTTTTATCTCAGATTTTCCAGCATCGGCAGTTCCTACTATCTATGACATAATTATATTGAATAATGCCCTACAGCTCATGTCCTAGACTCTTGCATCACCATCTCTAGTTATGCTCTGTACCAGCAGCAGGACATAGTAGAAATGTTGGTATGGTGCCAAAAGGTTGGGAGAGAATGCTCCTGTTTGTTCTCAATTAAACTTGACCCCATGAAGATTCAATGGCATCAGGTTAAACCTTCTACTGAGTATTGTAGACTGCTGTCCTTCAGTTGATGAATCAGTACTCCTCCATTTTGAACAAAGTAGTTCTACATTGTGAATTTCAATGTTCTTTACCAAGAGTGGCTCGATAGTATCACCACTGACTAAGCTGCCCACATACTGAAGCACAATATCTACCAGACTTAGCCTGAAGCAGATAATGAGAGAATCAACATCCATCTGTCCGTGCTGGTATTGGTAAGAGTTACTACACAACCTTCCTAGAGACAAAGTCCTTTCTTTACACGTGAGCACGCCCTTCATTGTACTGTATTGTGTGTCAGTACCACCATGCCAAATAGGTAAGTTTTAGAACAGGTTTGTTGCCCGGTTACCTCCCTTGATGACAATTATTGGCTCGGCACAAAGAAGACAAGAGTCAAGTCTGTATTAACTAACCATTACCTTTATTAGTTTACTTAAAAGAGACATACAGTTCATACCACTTGGTTAGGAAAAGGTTAACAGCAGACATGCAATTCATACAAGGCTAAAATCCAGCGCGTGCCCACTAAGCTGATGTTCCTGGAACAGTCAAGAAAAATAAAAGCTCACGTTGGCCAGATATTTTTCTCCCAGGTCTTGGGTTCCTCTCCGCATTTCCAAGTGTGGGTTCTACACTTTGCGAAGGTTGCTGTCCAGAGTTTTCACTGATAGCACACTGAAATCCATCATTTTTATCTTTTATCCTTATCGTTCCGAACGGTGGTGTCTTGTTCTTGTTGGCTGTCAGCTCATCTGATAGTGGTGTCTTTCCACTATAGGTTCATTCCAAGTATTACCTCGTTACTCTTCCACTAAATAAGGATTTCCCCCTTTTGTTATCCCTCAGAGTTGAACCAGCTCAAACAAGCCAGCAGTTAGAGCTTGGGTAACTTCAGTTCACAGCTAATGCCTTTATGTGTGAGCAGCCTCTGACTAATAGGTTAAGCAACTCAAACATGGCATCTGTGCTGCTCTGTGGACCATCATCAGCAGAATTGTATTCTAACCCAATCTCTAACCTCGTGGCCTAACATATCCCCCACTTTGTAATTTCCAGCAAGCCAAGTAAACAGCCCCGGTTCAGTGAGAAGTGAGTCTATCAGGAACAATGCCAGCATACCTAAAATGGAGGTGCCAGCCTGGAGAAGATGCAACATAGTATCACATTAATGTTTAACAGTGGAAGCAATTTGCTAAGGGCAGAGCTACGTGATTCCACAACTAATGAATTACCTGACGGTTGTGTCGTCCTGCCACATCCAGTTATGGATAGCAGCAGTCAATTAATCATCCAAAAGGAGAAAGAGGCTTCAATATTTTTTTAAATTGTTAAATATGATAGCAGCTTAAAGGAGATTGTGAAGAGAGATTGATTTATTGACGAATTATTTCCAACTGTAATTGGTAAATTCTTCTTCAGTCGCAGTTCTTCAGTTGTACCTAATGCATAAAATGCATAATATTTTCAAATTCATCATGAGTCAATTTGATTGATTGGCGTTTTCACTTAGCAGTTGTCAGTGCTTTTAGAAAGTGCAATGTCAAGGTAGTGAGAAATGTTATGATTATACTGATGTTCTGGACTTTGTTACATCATTTTATCAATACTTGCAGTCAATGAAATTTATAATGAAACAAATATGTAACTTCAGGGTAAAGGGGAACATAGGAGCAGGAATTTGCCATTGATCCATTGAGGTTTTTCTACCATTCAATTAAATTTTAACTGATATGCACTTTTAATTCCCTTTACTTACCTTTGATCCATATCCCATATCCCTACGCTAGTATGAAGATTTTTAAGCGTTGCCTACCAAAGTTTTAATATTGGTCATTTTTTTTTCAGATGACTGGTGTCCTTCCACTGCTATGTGATATTTTTAACTATCATATCAAAGTCAGATGTTATGTAATTGTTTGCAAAACTCTTGTTGATTATTAGGTTACATATTAAAATTTTGATTCTTTGCCAGATCCTTGATTGGATTGAAGGAAAAGAGAGAAATATAAGGGCTTTATTGTCAACTCTACACACAGTACTGTGGGAGGGTGAAACTAAATGGAAACCTGTGAGCATGGCAGACATTGTGCACCCAGACCAAGTGAAGAAGGTCTATCGGAAAGCTATACTTGTAGTCCACCCAGACAAGGTAAGGTCAACAAAATGGCATTGTCAGACAATACAGTTCAGTAAATTTAAAAATCTGGGAACTCATTAATTAACATCATGAAATGCAATTAGTACTTTTAAGAAGTTCGAAAGGAAATCGAATACTATTGTTGAATTTAATTTAATCTTTGCTTTTTTACATCAATGAGAAAAAGTAGAGTTAAGTTAGATAAATGATTACTAAATCTTTGTGGGACTCATCACAACAGTTTTAGTGAGCCAAGTTCTGCCTGTAATGTAATTTGTTTCTGAAATTCTAAACTCAATGAAATAAAGCATACCGTAGCTGCTTTGAACTGGACACTAAACTTTTTTTTTCCCTAAATTAAGGCTACAGGTGAACCCTATGAACAGTATGCCAAGATGATCTTCATGGAACTGAATGATGCTTGGTCAGAATTTGAAAACCAGGGATCAAGGGCACTCTTTTGAATCATCAAACTTCTGGATATAATTGACAAGGCTGCTCCAAGTGCTATGATGGTGTGTTTTTAACTTCTATTGGAACAGCTACTGCAAAAGATATTCATATCTTCCGTTGTCTTAAAATTTCATCTTCGTGAATCGCAGAGTTGTAGTTTAAAATGTGTGGAGTTCTTCCGACAGACACTTGATTGATGCCCTTCCCACATCAATAAGACAATCTTTTTCTGCTGCAGGGTGATGACTGTGCTTAGACACCCTCTTAAAAACCACATTTATATCTTTAAAATCATTGCAGTGATATTTTCTTGAAATGTGTTTGAAAATCTAATCTGTTTTGACAGAAAACTTAAACTACTAGGTATAAATGTTGGAAAAGGATTCAAAGGAAGAATTTTGTATTAAGATATTCTAAAAATGTATAGTGATAGGCTTATTAAATTTAATGAACATATTCAACAATTTCTTACCTTCAAAAGTTGGAGTTGAAGCATTCCTTGGCATGTTCAGCGCACCTGGCCATCTTTTGTAGTCTTTGTTCATGTTTGCTATATTTTGTTTGTAATTTTATCATGGCTGTCTTTTATTGATTTCAGTTTAATCAAAAGGTTAATGGTCAGAAGTGATTTTGTTTTGTTAGCCCATGTAGACTATGCATGACTTTCTGAAACTTGAAATTCCTTTCAACAATCTCTAGCCTTTTCATTTTTATGTTGATTTCTGTAATAATGTAAATTTAGTGTTCATGAGTGTGTATTATGTGCTGTGAATTAGGGCGTTGGACCTACTTTGAAGCATTATGTTCCTGTTTTAGATTTCAGTGACTATTGAAAATGGTTATGTACCATGATTTAACGTTTAACATGTCAGTGTTACAGTCTTGACATGTGAGTCTTCAAGTGTCAGCTAACACCTGAGAGAAATAATTTGTAATAACTTAAGTGAAGTAAATGTTAATTACCTTTTCCTTGTAAAAATTGGAAGTGTTTGCACTTTACACTGAAGCCACTCTTTGGTTGACTATCCACTGAATGCTACTTTCCAAAAGGTGGAATTTCGAAAACTTTTCCTTTGTTGTGTACATAAAAAAGAAACTTTCCTGATATACTTTCCGTTCAAAGGTCCTGTTTTACAGGGTCATTGTTTGTCCAGAATTAACTAAGAATTCCTTTTCTTCTAAAGAAAGAAATGCATGAATGGTGGGATTGTGAAGAATTGGTAGAATTCCAATGTCAAAGTCCATTCTCTCCCATTGCTATTTGATTTAGAGAGTGCGATTTAATTCATTCACAGGTAACTAATTTCTGCGCATTGAATTTGGCTTGCCCCAGAAATGATACAATTTGACAGAAATCTGGTTTGCAAATCTAGATTAACTAAACAAATGTTTCTTGTTAAGAAAGGCTTAATAATGCAGCCAACTTATCAAAAAATGAAACACCATTTGCTTGACTGTTGGCTAGTGAAGAAAGACAGAGAATCTGTATTACAAGCATTTAGAAATATTCTGTATTAAAATCTGGCCATATAATGTGGTATTCTTAATGTTCCATCAGTATTTTAAAGGTAGTTTTAATTTTTTTTTACTTCTCTGCTCCTTTTTGTTGCTTCCATGTGACATACTTCAGGCAGGACTGTGAAAAGACATAAGTCTGAATTGTTCGCTCCTGCCAACAGTGCTGTTGTGTGTTCTAAAGTTGGTCTATTAGATGATTCTTTTAAAAAGTCTGGAGAACAATTCTTAATGCTGCAAGAGTCTTTGTTTAGCAAACTGTTTAACATCCATCAAAATTGAATTTAAAGTATCAACTCAGCTGAGAATTCATATCCATGTGTTCAGTGTCGGACCAGAGATCCTGCTGACTAGAGCTGACACATGCAGCTTGAGATTGCACAGTATTTAACAAAAACAAAATAACATTTTTGATATCATTGTGAGGTTAACCTGAAGAAAAGTTATATGCCATGTGAAAATTCTGACATGTTTACCAAGTAACCTTTTTGCTTGAAGATTACAATGTACAAAGATGATGATGTGGCTTGCAAAATGGATTCACAACTGAACTGTTTACATGTGTGGTGAACATTACTATTGAAGTTGAAACATACACTCATAGCACCTGTGTTTTGGTATTCAAAATATAAGGGCTGAAAAGCTTGATGAGAAAGTACATGTCAAGTCATAAGAATCTTGATTTTTCTTTGCATATTTGTATATCTTGGCAGGTAGTTGCTTAATGAAGGATGCATTGTGTAATTTTACCTGGGAACACTTAGTTGAAATAGCAAGTGATGCATATTAGGAATTTTGTATTACTGATGAGACACTCCTAAAATGGCAGGTGAGAAATTGGGCATTACAGCTATTTAAGGCATTTGGATAATAAATTTCTCGTGCAAAATGAGATACATTTTCCTCTCCTACTGACCATAACTTATAGAAAATAATGATTTGGTTGCACAACTACTTTTAAATCTAACATAGTCTTAATTTGTGTGATTCTTCTGGGATATATTGAAGGGACTTGCAGAAAATATTCTTATTTTGGACAACTATCTGAAAATATGTTACACATGTTGCATTTTTTAAATATGAAAATATTGTATTATCTATAGATTGTACAACATATATGTATATATAGAAGGAAGTAATTTGAAACCCCAGACATTGGAAACAGGGATCCATGTAATAAATACAATATAGAATCTGTTGATTTAGTCATATACATCTCTGTCTGGAAATATGAGTATCTGATCTGTGAATTGCATTTATGGCTAATAAAACAGATTAATTTACTTCGTAGTTTATGACCCTACTTCCTCCAGTCTGTCTCAGTTATTTTGTGTCAGATATGACTTTCCTATTCCTGCATTGAAAACATGATTTAAACTTCTTTTTTCCCCCTAATTTCAAATCTTATCAAGGAATGATCAGTTGAATTATTTGAAAGAATGAATTATCTGTGTTGGTAACTTACTCTAAATAATATATCTGTGTTCTGGATTCTCATTTGGAGGAATGGTTAGTTACAGAAGGTGTTTTGCAAAAGTACTTTGCAGCGCTTAGATTTCTTTTATGTGAAACAGTGGTCATAATGGTCTAATGAGGGTGGGAAGGGACACTGTTAGATTACTCCTGCACAGAAACAACTATTTAGCAGTATATTCTTGCACTGACCAGGCAGTAGGCTATTCTAGACTGGTAATGTGCAACAAGGCAGGATTAATCAATAACTTCATCCTAACAGTCTCTAGGGAAAAGCATGATAAGACTAGTGACTTAAACCTAAACAAAGGTTAATATAAGGGCATGAAGCAGAGTTGGCTAAAGTGGACTGGGAAACTAGATTAAAAGGTAAAATATTTGAGATGCAATGCAAGACTTTTAAGGTATTTAACAGCTCAGCAAAGATATATCCCAGTGATAAGTCACTGTGAAAAAGCAAGATGCTTTGAGAAAAGCCTTTCAGACAAGGCCTAATAAGAAACTGGGCTTAGTGTGAAATTGAAAGAAACCCAACACAAATCTGTGAAGATTCAGAAGATTGGACAGATTTTTTTTATAGAACCAGCAAATAATGCTAAAATATATCATAAACAAGGAGAGAGTATGAAAGAGAGCCAAAATATAACAAAGATAGTGAGACAAGCATAATACAACATAGAGACACATAATACAAGTATTTAAATAGAAGAGTAACTCAAGTGTTTACTTTCCAGTTAGTGTTGGGGAATTAATAATGAAAAAGCAGAAATGGTAGAAGTGTTGACAGATATTTTCTGTCATTTTACACTCGCAAATATACAACTTCACAAAGATATTTGAAAAGCAGGAAATGAACAAGAAAGGAACTGAAAACAGTCATCATCACTAGGGGGGAAAGGGTACTAGGAAAACTGTTCAATTTTAATACTCCATGACCTGATGGCTTGCATCCGAGAGGTTGCTGTAGTGATAACAGATATACTGGTTGTAATCTTTCAAAATTCCTTGGCTTCTGGAACATGCCCAATGGATTTGAAAATAACCAGAGAAAACACTATTATTCATGAAAGGATGATACAGAAAGCATGACACTATATCCAGGTTAGCTATCATCTATCACAGGGAAATTGCTAGGATCCATAATTAAGGAAGTTATAAAGGATACTTAGAAAATCATAACTGGGTCAGGCAGAGTCAACATGGTTGCTGGGGCCTTGCCTAGTTACAGTCTGTATCAATGACTGGATGATGGAACCAAATGTATCATAGCTAAGTTTGTTGATGATACTCTGATAGATAGTAATTAGGTTTACTGCCGGGCCTTGGTGAAAGCACATCTGGAGTACCATATTCAGTTTTGGTATTTCAATTTGTAAAAGAACATAACTGTTAAAAGCAGTTCCAAAAAGCTCCACTGAATTAATTCTTGGGATAAATCTTTTGAAGAAAAGTTAAACAGGTTGGGCCTATATCCATTGGAGTTGATCTTATTGAAACAGAAGATTTGAAGGGACTTGATAGGTTAAATACTGGAGGTTATATTCTCTTGTCGTGGGGAAGAGAACACAGTTTAAGACTGAGATAGTAGGAACTGCAGATGCTGGAGAATCTGAGATAACGAGGTGTAGAGCTGGATGAACACAGCAGGCCAAGCAGCATCAAGGGAGCAGGAAGGCTGACGTTTCGGGCCTAGACCCTTCTTCAGAAATTTCTACACTTTGTTATCACAGTTTAAGACTGATTTTTTGTTTTTACTCAGTGAGTCATTTATTGAATTCATTACTACAAAAAGCAGTGGAGGCTGTATCATTGAATTTATTCAAAGCTGAGTTGGATAGATGTTTGATAGTGAATGATATTGGAGCAGACACAGCTGGAACATCGGGCACAATCAGACATGAGCTTATTAAATGGTGGAGCAGGCTCAACCGAATGTCCTACTCCTATTCTTGTGTACTAATCACCCAACATCATCCACAGTGAAGTTAAGAAATGAATAATCATTCGAAACAGAATAATGTGCAGAGCATTGTTTATTGCAGAGATTTGCATTCATGTTGCTGAGCAATAATTTGCCAATTTAAAAGCTCCTTAATTTTCTTCTGCTGGATCGAGCATAAATCTGTGGAGGGGACAATGTGGGAAAGTATTACTTATTTCTTACTTATTACTTACTTATGACTCAGGTGATTGACCACCGTTTGTACCATTGTGAAAAATGACAACAGTGATGCAATTTACATATTTTTGCATAGTTTGCATGTTTGTAAGGAGGAATGGTTAACTTCATTGATAACACTCTTAGCAGAGTAATAGTTGTGAGTTCACGATTCATAATGAACTTGGATTCATAAACTTGTTGGCTGCTTTGTCTGTTTAATAAACCAGTGCACCATCAAAGGTGTCAGCTATTATGTTGGACATTAAACTTGAAATCCTGTCTTATATCCCAGAATTCTAAACAGCAAATTGTAGGGAGTTCTCACAATGTGAAAAATCAGCATTCCTCCATGAATTGAAATTAAAATATTATTTCATTCTTTCATCCTGCTGTTTATGCAGACTTTGTGAATACAATTTCACAGCTGGTTTTCCTGTATTTCAATAAAAATTGTATTTTGAAAATAATCCACTCATTATGGAGCACTTTGGCATGCCCTGAAGATAAAAAGCATGATAGATTCAAGCTCATTCTTTACTGGGAATTTTCATTGGTGTTAATTTTTGGAGAAACTCCTATTTGCCATAGCGGAAAGCCAGTTCATGAGATAAATATATTTAAAATAATTGGTTGAATGATTTGGGAGTTGAGAATGTTTTTCATTCACTGTGGTGAACGTCTGGAAATCACCACCTCAAAGGATGGTAGAGGAAGCAATCCTCACTATAGTTAATATAATTATTTTATATGCATGTAAAGCACTGTAATAGACAAAGCAACAGATCATACCTGGAATGCAGGATCAGGCCAAATAGATAGCTTTTGTCTGGCAGATAGGATAGGCTAAATGGCTTCCTTCTATGCTGTGAATTAATGTGATAACCCAGTTGGATGTTAGATTCTCGATTGCTGAGAATGTTTGATAGAGATCCATAGAATTCTGGATAAGATAGATCATGGTGATAATGCAGTGAATAGAGAGAATATCCACAATTATACAAAATAGTGGAGCAGCCTCCAAGGGATGACTGCTCTACTGCTCTGACGTTTATGTTCTTGTTAATTTAAAATGATGTGGAATTGAAATACAGATCTGTATAACAACAGGTTTTGGGGGTAATTCTTGAATTTCAAAATGGCCCCTGAAATTCTCAAATTGAAAAGATGGAGAGTGAAATAACTAACAGAAGAGTAGAAAGTAATAACAATACAAAGAAGAAAGAAAAAGAAAGGTATATTATAAACGTGAATTAATATTTTACAGCAAACATAAACGCATTGGATGTAACTTAATTATTCAATTTCAATGACATTTCTCATTAGGTGAACTCAATTTTTAGATGACAGATTTAAAGGTGATGTATGTTCAGACCATGGTGTGAAGATTTAATTCTGCCTCTCTTTTAGACATACCCTCTGATCCAACTTTATAAAATAATAAAACTTATGACAATTCAGGATGCAGAAAGATGATATTTACCAAAAGGCATTTCTCTACAGGCCAGAGGTTGGCAAGTGCAAAACAAGATGCAAGTATCACCATTGCACACAGGGTGTAATTACAAGTTTTCATGGTAACTGCTGGTACAAAATATGGATACAGGAAAGGTGATATTTTGGCATACTAAAAAGAAAATTAGAATACATGAGTTTGGTCATGTAAAAGATTATTCATGTGTGTGTATTTATATGTAGCCTAAGGCTACACGCTGCATTGAAATCTCAAATGTCAACCTGCTCTAAGAAATCTCCTAGGTGTCCACAATTCCATAAAATACTGTTTTACTTGTAGTTGATGCTCATAGTTTTCAATTTTATAACTGGCACAAAGAACCTTCCTATCATACGACACTAAATTTATACTAACATAAACCCATTGCTTTAATGAATGTTCCCATGGATATTTACTTTTGCTTGTAATGAGTGTCACTGGCAAAGCCAGTATCTGTTTCTCATCTCTGAATAACTTCAAAGTTGGTGGTGAGTCATCTTTTGGAATTGCTGTCGTTCATGTGCTGTAGGTACACTTACGATATTGTGTCATGATATGGTTCAAGGCAACTCAGTTCTCAGAAGGGAAAAAAGGTATAACAGAGAAAGTGACATAATCATCTGACTCATATTGAACACTTAACCGGAGGACCAAACTGACCAGTATATTAATTTCCAATGTTACTGTTTTGTTTACTGGTTCTCCAGCTCTGGGTTACCAATCATTCTACATCAACGAAGGAGCCCCAATACAGCTCTGAGCCAGGTATATGGGAAACTTGCAAATAGTGGTGTTCTCATGCCTCTGATGTCATTGACCTTCTTGGTAGTAGAAGGTTGCGTTGAAGGAATCTTGATGAGTTATTCTATTACATCTTGTTGATCTATTTTTCCCTAAAAAAATCATTTCTAACAATGGAAAAAAATTAAAGTTCAACTTATAAATTTGTTATACAATTACATGTCTGCTTTTTAAAGTAAGAACAAAATCACACAAACGTGGTTACATTTGCATCTTTATTAAAATATTTATTTAGAGAGTTAGCCTTGTGTTTTGCCCTGAGCTCTGATATTGAACTGGAACTATGAAGCCTGAGAGTCCACACGATAAATCAGTACTTCAGTATGTTATACTACAGGAATTCTGTTACTGTGCAGTTGTATTTCTTCAAATAATTTTCCAAAACAAGATGATAGATTTCAAAATTGAAACACATATTTTCAACTATGTCCATGTACTTAGTTAGCCACTATCTTCTTCTCAAATTGTAAGTGTTAGAAGATAAAGAGGCAAGGAGATGCAGTGGTGGTGGGGCTTGAGAAATGAGATGAATCTGTGTGATGAGGGGAAGATTTGGGCAAAATGACCCTGCTGTAACTCCCATTTATTTCACAATCTTCAAGCTAAATGTAACATAAGTTACATTTTCACACACGGAATCAGATATGGGAACCTCTGAGCTCGATATGATCAAAATTTAGGATAATGGTGTTGGAGTATAGATCAACCATGATCAAAGTGAACAGAGGAATAAGTTTGAAAGACTAAATACTCTTATTTTGTTCCTACTTTCCCCATTCCATATTTTGCAGGCCTCTCTGAACATAGGATTACTCCTGGGGAACTGGAAGATTGCAAATGTGACACTGTTGTTTAAGGAAGGATGAAAAAAACTACAGACCTGTCAGCTTGACATTAATAGTTGGAAAACTGATGGAGGCCATAATACTGGATAAGGTAAATATACACTTAGAAAAAAATATATTAATACAAGACCATCAACATGACTTTGTTAAGGGCAGGTCATGTCTAACAAATTTAATTGAGTTTTTTGTTGAAGTAACAGGCAGTGGATGAGGTTAGCGCTGTGAATGTTGAAACCATTGTTAAGAAGACTTATAGGATCCTTGGATTTATAAATAGATCCTTATAAACAGAGGCATGGAGAACAAAAACAAGAAAATGATGCTCCTGAGATAAAAGGTACTGCAGATGCTGGA